>JAKTWT010000039.1:0-183388 GCA_030582155.1 Hansenula lynferdii | reverse complement strand
GTGTTATCGTCAATGCCCTTTTAGAACGTATGAGAGGACATGGTAATATAGTGTTAGTTCATGAACATGAACACCCAAATCTAAGTGCCCTTGAACATTCAAACATACCGCAAAAAGTTCAAAACGACTAGTAGTAGGCGCACAGACTTGTAGGAAATAGAAAGGTTAAACAGATTAATCTAAAAAGCGTCAGCCAAGTTTTAGAATTAAAAGAAAAGGTATTATGGATCATAAGGTCATTAATCTATTCATAGCTGTGCCATTTTGATGCCTAACTTGGCCCTTCAATTAACGGGATGTGATTGTTGATGAAGTACCCGCTTTTTCCCAACACTTGCTATGTACTTTGATAGCAACATACATTAGACACAGACAACCGCAATTGTATCGAGCACATACAAATGAAACTAGGACATTAGTTATTTAAACATTTACGTAATTGATGATAGTCATCGTGAAAGTTTAGGGTGTTAATAAATTGGGGTATATGTGTCAAAGGAACAGCCGTTTGTTGATCTTAATTATATTAGATAAATGACGCATAAAGAAACGCCTCAACTCTGCAAGGGACAAATTAGTTGTTTTATACTGGATGATATTATATGTGACGTTTGAATATTTATATCATGCTTACTTATGAGATTAATCGTTTGTCCCGAGCGCTCTTTGTCCAGGTTTATCGTGCTTGATTAGTGTCACTGATTCCAGATTACGCGCTGACTGTAGTTTCATGAAACATCTATAGATCTATCGATTATGGTTTATCTTGCTACAACATGATCTGAATATACTTTTGAGTTCACAAACGGTTGATGCAGGTGAACTTTAAATAAGCTTGACTATATAGGTATATATGCTCATATAATCAAGACCAAACTACATGTTGTTTTAATGAATAATATATATTCTATTATCTATTTTCTATGTTCATAAATTCATTCACGCATCAATATTGGAAATTATTAAATATCAAGGCTTTTTTGCACATCAAGATAAGCCTAATTTGAACTTGAAATAAGTATTGTGATGTTAGCATGGATATCAATTACTTGAAGAATCTTTTCAAAAATCCTGGAGCAGCTTCTGGATTTGATAAATCTTCTTGTTGTTCTTTAGTTTGTTCACCATTAGCTCTATCAGCAGGTGGAACCCATGAACTTGATTTCCATGGTAAGACTTTTTCAGCATACATGACATTAACTTCTTCCAATGTTAAACCTTTAGTTTCTGGGACAAAGAAGAAAACGTACAAGAATGCAAACACCAAACAACCCATAAAGACATAACCGTAGTAGAAATTAATAGCAGAAGTGATGAATGGAGTGAAGAATGAGATTAAAAACCCCCATAACCAATTGGCAGCAGTGGCAAGACCCATAGCTTTTGATTTAATTCTAATTGGATAAGATTCTGAAATGACAACGAAAATAATTGGACCCCAAGTGGAAGCAAAGAAGAAAATGTAGATACAAGCGAAAACAATCATTGCATTACCAGCTGGTACTGAACTTTCCGTATGTTCTGGATTTAAATATAATCTTGTAACACCGACAGATGCAAAGATCACAAAGCAAACAATCATACCAGCAGCCCCACCTAATAATGAATTTCTTCTACCAAATTTTTCCACAGCGTATAAACCTGCAAAAGTTGAAGCAAAATTGACAATACCTAAAACAATTGAAGTTTCAAAAGAATTTTTCATACCAACAGCGTTGAAAATAGTGGTACCATAGTAGAAGAAATAGTTATCACCAGTTAATTGTTGTAAAGATTGTAACATGATACCCATAATGACACGATATAAGATTCTTGGTTTACCAGTGAACAATTCCCCCCATGAGGCAGTACCTGCTTCTTTTTCCTTATCGATACCAGCTTGAATGATTTCACATTCACCAAAGACAGAAGGATCATCAACGGTGATTTTATTTGATCTTGCAATTGATCTTCTAGCATCTTCAATTCTACCAACTTCAATTAAATAACGAGGAGATTCAGGCATTAAAACCATACCAATAATCATTAAAATAGCCCAAAAGAAACATAAACCTAAACCGACTCTCCATTGAGCAGAATTCTTATAAGTATAAGTACCATAATTAGTACAATAACCTAAAAAGATACCACATGTAATCATCAATTGATAACAAGAAACCAAAGTACCTCTTAAAGCTTTTGGAGCAGTTTCAGAAATCAACATTGGTGACAACACAGCAATTGCACCAACACCTAAACCTGAAATGATACGACCAATGAAATATTGATACCATTTATCCATAGAGGTAATTTGAATCAAAATACCAACAATGTAGACAACCATAACACACATTAACCCAAGACGACGACCTAATTTATCACCTAATGGGGCCAAGATGACACCACCAAAGGCACAACCAATGTTGAAAATAGAAACAATTAACCCAGTTCTAACGTTTGAAAGGTAATATTCACCTTCATCGTTCAATTGACCAAATCTTCTTTTAAAATCAGTCATCACAGTGTTACCAGAAATGGTACCTGTATCCCAACCAAAGACAAACCCACCAAAGGCCACCATAAGACATAGAGCAGAGATAAACAAGTATTCCTTTATTGGTTTTTCAGGAATACCAGCATGATATTCAGCACCTCTATCACCTTCTAAAGAGGAATTATCGATTTTTTCGTGATCATCTGAAAGTATATCAACAGGCGATTGTTGACCTGAAGTATCTGTAGACATTTTTATAATTTGTAGTTTAGTTGTAATTTGTTTGATGAGGATATAACAAAGACTTTTGAAAACATTGGGGATTATAACTTCCTTTTATACGTGAAGGACGATCCCCTTGATAAAGCCCACCATGGAAAAACCTTGTTCATCTTCAAACAACATACGTTAATCAATGTTCCGGGGCATCCAGTTGTGAGCTTGGTCCAATCAAAATTTTGCAACCGGCTGTTTCTAATGCCTCATATGCCCAATTTTGGAGCTTTAAAGTTTAATTTCTGCAAAAGATCACCAGGAACTCGAGCCCCAAAAAATTTCTTTTGCAAGCGAGAGCAGCCTTTAAGCTAATTAAATTATATTCTATTGTTGAGTTTTGGAGATAGGTATTGTTGTGAGTTGATGGTTATGATTGTGGTGTTTCCTATTGTTCTGTCCATCAACTACCAAGCTTTCAATATATCTTGACTCTTGACTCTCGTCTTCATATGCAACCCCGTGGAGAGTCTAGCTTCAGCCTAACTTGAGTCCAGCCCCCAACACTTTGCAGCCAATTCACGCCAGATCCTGGAGATCTTCTGGAGAGACCTGGAGAGACCTGGAGAAGGTGCAAATTTTCAAACAAAAGCATGCCACTTTGGAAACAAGCTTATGCGGAAAAATGGCGAGGCAGCGGAAAAATTTTCACGTTCGGTAGAGTCGGCAAGAGCGGATTAATAGTTGCATAGCTCGTAGAGGTGGTTAGTGGTTAGTATTTTATGTTTAACTATCAATGGAATGGATCAACTGGTGCTCAGCTCTAGTGGAGTTTATATGGTCCGATGTGAAGCTTGTAGGTGGAGTAAGATCCACATTCCAGGCTAATTAGAAAATCGTTTGATGATATATTCGTCGCTGTGTTTCGTAACGTGTGTTGAGGGCTGCGAGTATTAGTGGATCAATCAATTATCAACGAACCTTGGGGATCGTCTGATTGTTCTAGTTCAAGCCTCAAGGGCTTTTGATTCTTGAACGCTCCCCAAATTTGTGATGGAGAACCGTACGCCGGCTTATACAGAAGAGTCCAATACAATCACGAGCATTGTTTATTGTTGACTAACACATCACAAATAATTACCGGTATATACTGGCCAGTTTTCAAATATACAGTCCCACTCCGGAAAAACTGGAAAATCTATGTTCAGGATCCGCAAAATGTATATAGAGTTGAAATTAGAGTTATACTAGTTATACTATAAACCAACATTTTGTTGGCGCACAAGCTTTGTGAAGAGAAACAGAAATGATAGACCTGGTATAGACAAGTCGAGTATATGATAAAGTGTCTGGTTAGTTCGTATTTAACTATTTGATAAATCAACGCCTCGACACGTTTTATACTATTAATATGGCCTATGGCCGTTCAGCTATAGACTTCCTGGGAGTTTCAGCGCGTCTCTGCTTTTTCAGCCATTTCGAGTTTCACTTATTGTCCAAGCAGCTCCTCAATTGATTCAATATTATAAATTCACAAGTTATATATGTTATCGAGCTCATTCGGCTCGACTATACATCTTTATGAAATTCTGGGCTTAAATTGAAAGATTATGGAGGTCATCTAGTCTAAAGAGTATACACCATGACGAAACATCAATCATAAACCCCAGAGTTTACACAATTGTAACGCCTCACGGTAGATTATAAGAGGACAATTTGTTATCTGGTGACTGCGGTATACACCCCAGAATTTAGATGACCATTTGTAATCAAAATAAGGTTATTATTGACCGGTAAGGACGGTATATTAACAATCAATATTACGTAGTTGTCAAAACTATGATAAATATAAATCTAAGCTTTCGATTCCGATACAAACGAAATCACCTTTTCACTATAAACGGTTTGAAGCAGAGTGACTTATTCTTGCAATATCTCAAACCCGCTAAGCATATTTGACAAATCGGTAATTATCCGTTGAAAGATGAAGTGGGTTTTCCCATGGGGGTTAATGCACAGTTCTCTTGACTCTGGAGTACCCAGAAGTTCTTTGTTAAACCCCTTTGAAGGACATATGTGGGTGAGCTTGACACTAGTGGAGAGATATCGGATCATGGGGGTCTTAGATAAGTCAGATGGTTACAAGATTGAACCATTAGAACATCAGAACTTTGGAATTGGCTGATGCTGATTTTTGCGGACTCGATCCCATTTCAGCCGTTTAATGTCCACAATTGTTGTTATTAACGTCAAGTGATAGTACCCAAATCACATCGACAAATGAATACTCTTTCTGAAATCTGGCTAGAAACTGGAGAGGTTCTGGGTGGGTACGATGTTCTATGATTGACACACCATCAAAGTAGCGGGAATGTATATCTCTTACGCCAGCTGCTAGTTGTTTGAAATCCCTTGTGATTATTGGATTAATTTCAATCCGGAGAAATTCTTTCTTGAAAATATAATCATGCATGTCCCGAAGCATCAGATGTTTTGGCCGGTTGAAAATTTAACTGAATTTGTCTCGAGACAAAAACAGAAGTGTAACCGGATCGGAGACTCGAAAGTCTCAGACTTGAGACTCAATTAAATCCATATCCTGATGTTCTCTAGTATTACTTGATACTGAAGCATTCTACAATTGGTATATTGGCCAATTCCTTTTTTCAATCGTGCTATCTCATTTGTGTATAATTGTATGAATTATATACATTCGATTTTAAAAATCTGAAATCAAGGGCAAATAAGCTCAACCCCCCATGAATTTCGAAACTGAGAACTCATCGAGAAGGAACTGAACTTTGGACCTCATTATATTATACATTTTCATGATTTATCTGGCCTTCTAATTATTAGCTACCTATCAAAGCTGAAATCCTGTTTTTGGTGGCGTCAATTGGTCTAAGCTTCTGCTCACCGCTCACCACAACTTTACAGTGTTTCTTCATGTAATAGAACAGATTGAATAAAAGATCAGGCTCATTTCAGCATCCCATAGAAAAAAATACATATAGTCAAACTAATAACATTTTAATCAAACATGACGTGAATTAAATAAACCATAGTGAAAGACTGAAAGGAGACAATTAACTCATAATTCCATGATCTAAAATTATATATACCAAATTTCATTAATAAATCTGAAGCTTAATAAACCTAAAGCTTTCAAAAATGTTGAACAGAATTTAACCATCCAGTAGCGATCACCTCAAAGGATACTTTATACTCATGCCGAAAGCTCAAGATTGTAACTTCTTATCGAATAAATTGATAGAACCATATATCTTTCAATTGAATATTCTTTCTGCAAATTACATTAAACTCTATTCACCTTGAAGTAATAAAAAATTGGAATGATGGTATCTCAATTTTCAGCCCCATTATCGACTAATTAGACCCAACTTAATTGTATATAACTGGGGTTATCTTGTATCTTGAAGCACGTCGATAATTCTGTAAGAGTGTATCATAGGACATACACTCTGATTTGAAGAGATCCAGCATATTAATTAAAATCAATTACTGAAAAATATTAGGTCTTTGGAGCTGTAGTTTCTAACACCAACCCTTAAGGCAAAACTCAGCACAACCATCCAAAGCATCACCTAAACCATACTGGTAATAGTAACCTTCCCATTCTCAAACTATGAAAGGAAAATCCGGAATTCAAGTTACCTAAGCCATCTTTCCCTCTAAAATTTCTATTAAATTGACATGCAAGCAACAAGATCTCCCCGTGGAGTACCCACCGCTTTTATATCGAGATTTCAGCCTCGTTTCATGACAATTAGACGACCACAAACCACAAAGAGCTAATATCAACGTAACAATCTTCTAATGAACTTAAATAATCATTTTCTTAATGAACCTCTATAGCCTTTAAGTTGTAACTTATACGTTCAAAGTTCAAAGTCTCACAGTTTCAATAATGTCTTGCAAATTGCAGTTATTCGGAAAAACTGGAGCCCATATTTGTTCGGAGAAATTATTCACCGGGATTAATTTTGATGGGTCAAGCTTGGTTTTGATACCAGTACACAAATCATCATTTCAATTGGAGTTGAGCAAACAAGGTCTGCTATGTTCTATGAAGTTAATCTACAATTTGATCATAAAATTTGAATGTATTCATTGATAATCAGCCATGTCGACGAGAAAACATAATATCATCCCTAACTTTTAGATGTGACAAGCTCAGTACTCCAGGCTCCTGATTTATTCTGGATGTGAGAGAACTTTGTAAATATCATCATAAACATTATTAGAACTACCCAAGGCAGTTGATCCTTGGTAGCTGTTACTTATGGGTGACATCAAAGTATTCATATAGCTTTGCACTCTATTGAAAGCAGAATTTGACAGAGACTCATAGGTCATTGGTAATTTTGATAAGATTTCACTAGCTTGAGATACAATGTCATCATCAACCATTCTATCTTCTTGTAACTCTGATCCAAGATCAGACAAAATCCCAGAACCTGTGCCAACTTTTACCTCACTTGAATTCAAATCATTAACTGAAGTACGAGCAAGAGCAGTCTTTAGACTGGCTTTTAACGATCCAATTTCCCTTTCGTAATCTTTCACTCTTGCAGCACTTTGATTAGAGTCAATTGCACTTCTTCTATTTATCTCCAAGACATTCTCAATCAATTTTTCATTCGAAGCAATATATTCTTCATATTTTTCACAAACAGACATATGATAATGAACAAGTTTTTCCCAATTGGATCCCAGCACGGTCTCTTTGTTCCCTTTCAAACTCAAAAGCTGTGATTTAGTGAAAACAGCTGGAAGTCCACTCAAGGGAGAAGCGATTCTTGATATCAACTTCTCAGTCTCGTCACAAAGCTCAGATAAATTTCTCTCTTTATTCTGTGAAACTTTTAAATGCTGAGGTAACAGATTTTGCCTTTTGACCAAATTTGGCGGAATATATTCGCCTGTAGTGATTGAGAGTGAATCAAAATTTTGTAAGCCAAATTCACCCACATCACCTTTGTTACTGGAGTTAATCCTTGATTTAACAGTCAGTGGGTGGTAAGGTTTGATAGGTGAGGAGCCAATGTTGGCATTACCCTCGTTCACAGGTGACTTGACAAACGGAGTCTCATGAAGCTCTTGATATAAGGTTCCATCCACTCCTCTATTGTTCACCAATGTTGGAGTAGAAGCACGAGAAGGTGAACGAGTTGCACTCGTATTGATCGCACTCTTATACGCGGCGACTGAAGAGGGTCTTGATCTCGAGGCACCAGCTTTCAAAGTCAGAATCTTTCCCACGTTACCATTTGACAGATGTTTTGAAGAAGAAAACGTGCTTCTTGCATAGCTTGGGACCTCAGGGTTCCCAGCTGACTTTAATATTCTTTCTGCACCAGAGTCATCAGGTCTAACACCAAATGAGCTTCTTTTGCCTCTCAATGACTTTGAGTCTGACATAGTCCATATCCCGATCCTCCACTAATATCACTTTATAGATCCATATTCTTATGTCTGTTCATTTCCATTACCTCCACCGATAATCCATGGAACAATTTTGCTTTTGTGTCAAAGTAAAGTCTGCAATATACAGAAATCTTGAGATAGTCGTGTCCCGGACGAGAAAATCCGAGTTCTGCGCCTACCGAAAAGTCGGAAATCAGTCATAAGAAAATTTTGTAAATTCGCGGAAAAGCAGAAAAAAATCAGGCTTCAATATCTCATCTCATCGAGAACAGATAAAGGAATCTATATACAAAGTTCTGTAGCTGTCTATTCAAATTTCTCAGGGCTTGGATGCATATTGCGCTCAGACAACTTAGATCAAGACAATTCATATCTGCAACCTCAAGAACTTTACTGAAACCGTCCATTGGAAACAATAGATACTTCTATACAAATCCTTTGAAGAATAATCAAATTACAAAAAAACAAACAACTTCTAACTATACAAAAGAGGTCAATTTCAAGCCAGATTTCAACAGCATGTCTTTAACTATACACGACACATTGGCAAGCTTGTCTCTAAAAGAGCCAAAAACATATGAAGGTTCATTCCCAGAACACAACACTGTTGATCTTTTACGTAATTACATTACTGAAGAATTAGCTAAAATCTCTGGTGTTGATCCATCAATCATCTTCCCAGCTTTAGAATGGACAAACACTTTGGAACGTGGTGATTTATTAATTCCAATTCCAAGATTACGTATCAAAGGTGCTAAACCACAAGACTTAGCTATTGAATGGGCTGAAAAATTCCCATTAGGTGAATATTTATCAAAAGTTGAAGCAAATGGTGCTTTTATCCAATTTTTCTTCTCCACAAAATTCCTTTTCAACATTGTCATTAAGGATGTTTTGACCCGTAAAGAAGATTATGGTTCATCTCCAATTGGTCAAAACAAGAAAATCATTATTGAATTTTCATCTCCAAACATTGCTAAACCTTTCCATGCTGGTCATTTACGTTCCACTATTATTGGTGGGTTTTTGTCCAATTTGTATGAAAAAATCGGTTGGGACGTTACTCGTATGAATTATTTAGGTGATTGGGGTAAACAATTCGGTTTATTAGCCGTTGGTTTTGAAAAATACGGTGATGAAACCGCTTTAGAAAAAGATCCAATCAATCATTTATTTGAGGTTTATGTTAAAATTAATCAAGATGTTGAAAAAGAAGGTGATTCGTTACCTGAAGAAGAATCCACCAATGGTAAAGCTCGTGCTTTTTTCAAGAGAATGGAAGACCAAGATCCAACTGCTTTGAAACACTGGAAAAGATTTAGAGAATTGTCAATTGAAAAATATATCAAAACCTATAAGCGTCTAAATATTCAATACGAGGTCTACTCAGGTGAATCTCAAGTTTCTCAAGACTTGATGAACAAGGCTTTGGAAATTTTCAAAGAAAAGGGTTTAACTCATGAAGATAGAGGTGCCACTTTAATTGATTTGAAAAAATTTAACAAAAAATTAGGTAAATGTATTGTTCAAAAATCAGATGGTACCACTTTATATTTAACTAGAGATGTTGGTGAAGCTATTCAACGTCAAGAAAAATATAAATTTGATAAGATGATTTATGTCATTGCTTCTCAACAAGATTTACACACTGCTCAATTCTTTGAAATTTTAAAACAAATGGGTTTTGAATGGGCCAAGAATTTACAACACGTTAATTTCGGTATGGTTCAAGGTATGTCCACCAGAAAAGGTACTGTTGTTTTCTTAGATAACATTTTGGAAGAAACCAAAGAAAAAATGCATGAAGTTATGAAGAAGAATGAAGCCAAATATGCTCAAATTGAAAACCCAGAAGAAGTTGCTGATTTAGTTGGTATTTCTGCTGTTATGATTCAAGACATGCAATCTAAACGTATCAACAATTATGAATTTAAATGGGAACGTATGCTTTCATTCGAAGGTGATACTGGTCCATATTTACAATATGCTCATTCACGTTTAAGATCAGTGGAGAGAAAATCAGGTATTTCATCTGAAAAATTAAGTAATGCTGATTTCTCATTGTTAGTTGAACCACAAGCTGAATTATTAATTCGTCTATTAGGTCAATATCCAGATGTCTTGAGAAATGCTTCAAAGACTCATGAACCATCAACAGTGGTTACTTACTTGTTCCGTTTGACTCATCAAGTCTCTTCGTGTTATGATGTCTTATGGGTCGCTGGTCAAACCGAAGAGTTGGCTACTGCTCGTTTAGCTCTATATTCTTCTGCTCGTCAAGTGTTATATAACGGTATGACCTTGTTAGGTTTGACTCCTGTTGATAGAATGTAAAAGTGTAAGTCTTTTATAGCTTGTAATAGAATCTAAAGATATATAAATTTTTATCAGAAAATGAAACGTAGCTGATCAAAATTATACTCATGTACTTTCGCCAATTAATTAAGAGGTATCACAATTTGTTATAATTTATTCATCGCTCAACAATTCATGGCGAATGGACTATATTGGCTGATACAATTTTGAATTCTTAAGCTTCTTAGCTGTAAGTTTAAAAATGATATGTAAACTTCTGACTAAGACAGCTTTTGGACTTTATAATACAGCTGTTTGATAATTGCCAGACGTGGTAAATCCTGTATTTCTTAAATGATCCAAGGTTTTAACTTGGATATATTCTAGTATTGACTAGCGTATAATAAATACTATTATAATATATGTTGTGTACCAAAATCTAGTTATCTCCAAAACCTAGTATTACATTCCAAATTGTAGTATTACTATACCAAATTGTGGTTTGATTTGGAATATACCTAAATCTATATACAAGGATTTGGTATAATACCAAGTTGTCGTTAATATAATTTATCATCAAGCTATAATCATGCAATTGAAAGCTAAAGCCTACTTAGGCTCTTGGTGGATCTTATGGACGGATTGATTAAGATAATATTGAGCGAAGCAATTTTTGGCTCACTGACAATCATATTTCAAACGTTCTGAGAGATCGAAAATTTTATGGATCTTTAGGAATGAAATTAATTTGCCTAACCAACGAGGGATTTGAGATTGACAATGTTTCAAAAGATACAGCTGCTACTATTGTTATCGATCCATTTGATTTTAGACGTTGTGCTACTTCTTTTGATCATTCTGAACTCTGAAGGTTTAGGTGGAATTGCAGATAGTGTATTGGTTTCCATGTTGAAAAATGGGGAATTCATTAAAGTTTCTTGCAATAGTTTTCCATAGTTACCATTGGTTTGCTTTGGTATTTGAGGTCAATTGGGGGAAAAATAAATGCGTATCAGTCAAAACATTAATTGTAGACTCGATCAAACAAGAACGTTCTGATTACTACAATTCATCCATCGAATCTGTGGAAACTTTTGTTAAGAAATTGCTTGAAATGAGAGAAGACTCAGCTGAGTCTGTTAAGTTTGAAATTAAAACTTTTCTTCCTCATGAACAAATTAACAGTTCAACTGTGGTCCTATGTCAAATTTGAACTTTTACCAAATTCTCAAACACAATAACGAAATGGAGATTATAATGGACGGTGCAGGTGCCGCAAAGATGGATACCCTTGTACATTATATTGCAAGAATCATGGAGACCACAATTCAGGTGTCATGCAGTGCTTTGGTAAGATTTCCAAAGATAAATTTTTCTTAGGAAGGAGCAATGAGACAGGAGAACTTCAGTTAAATCTCGAGTAAATTATAGATCAGCCTGACTTTTTCAAAGTAGTTTCCTTAAAGTGTTTAAACATATTGCCTATCTTTCTACTTCTCAAACTTAATACTTGTTAATATGTACTACTGGTTCCATAGCTAAGCCATTTGATCACTCGTAGATTTCGACCTAAGTAAAACCTATAATATATGATCCAAGGTAAAAGAGGAGCTCGGAGGTATAAGTTTTAGAATTCAAAATCCAGCCTTGGCCCGCGGCTCGGACAATTAATTTAAAAATTGTAATTTTGTGAGTCAAAATTGTATGAATGTAATACTAAACTATTTCAGTATCATTTTTAAAGAGCCAGATTCATATGCATGCTACTTCTACGTCATTTAGAACAATTTTCGAGGCGTCATGAATTAATAATTTTCAATTTCAACTATATAATGAACCAGCTTTACCAAAAATTTAACGCAAAATTCAAAAATTTGAAAAATATTCAAAAAAATTTTATTAAATAATATTTAAATTTTAATATATAATTTTTAATATTATTATAATTATTATAATATTTATAATTATTATTGAAATTGAAATAATTAATTAAATTGTTATTTTTGTATTACATATACAAAATATTAATACTTCATTGTTGTTAAAAAGGCCGTAGTTTGATCTCATTCAATTGGTCTAAGGTACTAATTTTACAATTCATGACGTTTTAGGTTTATCAAACAAAAAATAGTGAGATCAATTTACAAGAAAAATAAGAACAGTCCCATTAAGGGAAGAGCCTGAAGTACTGATATATCATTTAAAATTGTCATTATAATCTATTTTATTTGTCCACTTATTGCAATTTGAAACTTTTTACTAGGTTTTGTATGCGCGAAATCCTAGTACTAGTAGAACCCGGGTTAGTATTTTTGGTTTAATTGGTACACATGTCATATATATTATAAATTAATCAAGCTTGAACTAACAGCTATTAGGTTTCATATAAATAGCCACGGCTTTAAAGCGTTAATAAGGATATTCACACGTGCAGTACTTTAAATTAAAATTATATATAAGTATATTTCGGTCGATGTACATAACTCGGAGCCCATGTTAACTTGGTAAACTTTTAACTTTGAAACCGGAAATACATACTCAAAAGCATCCGAAATGGATCAGATTTCCTCCTAAAACTCTGTAGTACCACATTCAGTAGGATAAGGTTACCAGAACAGTGTTTGGAAGTCATTCAGGCCATTTTTTGCGCCAAATGTAAATTATTGTTGCAGACTAAACCAGTTCAGGCAAAGCTCCAATTGGTCAAAACACCGGTTACAGTGGCCGAGTGGTTAAGGCGATGCCCTGCTATTTCGAGTAGCTGTTAGGCATTGGGTTCTACCTTCGCAGGTTCGAATCCTGTCTGTAACGCCATTTTTTTGCATTTTTTTTGCTCGCCGCAAAGTATCAGAATGATATCAGGAGATTTCAAAGTGATCTAAGCGTGATAAAGTGTTCAATCTATTCAAATGATCGCTCCAAAATTGCCCATGTGGCGTGAACCTTCTTTTTTTTGGCTTCCCGAATGTTGATTCTATATCTCATCGCATCTTTGTTGCGCGAACCGGTCAAAAAAATTTAATGCGTAGTAGATAAAAAATGTAAAGTACTATCTTTATCTGTGTATTTTGAGTTTATACATCAACTAAGTTCCAGTCAAGATGGGTAAAGCAAAAAAGACCAGAAAGTTTGCAGCCACAAAGCGTATCATAACAAGCAAGGATCAAAGAATGTACGTTGTTATTGTTTAAATTAAAGGTGTAATCAAAATGATATACTAACTCACTCATTAGAAAAAAGACAAATGAGAAAGAGGTAAAGAATAAAGATGATCCAGAGTTGGCAAGAAATGTGTAAGTGAAGTCTCCAAGAAGTGGGCTGTTCGGAACGTCATACTAACAGCTTAACAGTCCGCAAGTCTCAAGTGCCTTATTCTTCCAATTTAATGAAGCTTTAAAACCACCATATCAAGTGTTAATAGATACCAATTTTATAAATTTTTCCATTCAGAAAAAGATAGATATTGTTAGAGGTATGATGGATTCTTTATATGCCAAATGTATTCCATTAATTACAGATTGTGTCATGGCAGAATTAGAAAAATTAGGACCAAAATATCGTATTGCATTGAAATTAGCCAAAGATCCAAGAATACAGAGATTAAGTTGTTCTCATAAAGGTACATATGCAGATGATTGTCTTGTCCATAGAGTCATGCAACATAAATGTTTCATTGTGGCAACAAATGATGCTGATTTGAAACGTCGTATTAGAAAAGTTCCAGGTGTTCCACTATTAAGTGTTGGTGCTCATTCTTATGTGATAGAAAGATTACCTGATGTGTTTTAAGTTATTCTTTGATCAAAGTCACAATGATGTTCTTGTATAGTATTACTTTTTATAATTGATGGTTATTATTTCTCGGGATTTATATGGTTTATTCTGTAGTCGTTATAGCACTAATGTCACCCCAAAAAAGTACCAGTAACTACTCAAGATTCATAGTAATTACGTAAAACACTAATCAGATACTCGTTATTTTTGTTTGTTTGCTACTTTACCTCAGTGTTTCTTCTTGTTTGGTTATTTATTGTGCTTCATCTGACCCAGCAAAAATTGACAGATTTTTTCTGGTTTCCAGATCTGAAATCACAATCCTAATAGTTTAACGATAATAAAGCCAACAAAGAGACCAAAACACAAACAGATCTCAAAAATCATTGCACAATGAGCTCAGACAATATTAGCATGGACGCTGTCAAGCAGATGGTGGATATGGGTGTTGCGGAGGAACAAGCTGTTCAAGCGTTGCAAGTATGTACAAGGTTAACCACAGATGTGTATCCTTTAAAACTTGTCTAGATCGTTAACTAACATTTATAGGTTACGAATGGGGATGTTGAGCATGCATTGAACTTGATATTCGAGGGGGCAGACCTATCACAACCACTACAACCAACAGGTCCTGTGTATGAAGAAAATTATGACTATTCAAATGTCAACAAAGCACAGCAAGACGAACAAGATGCCACAAGATATCAAGCACAATTCGATCAACAAGAGTCAACACCACCACAGGTACCTAATAGACCAGTTTATGACAACTCTGTGCATATAGAACATGCTGAAGCATCAGGAAGTCAATTGTCCCTTTCAGATTCGGGATATTTACCAGATTCAGGGTCATATACAAACCACCCGCCTCCGTTATTAAATGAATATTCCATCTATGAAGATGCATCAAAATATCAAAGAGATGCGCACGTGCCACCATTATTGATGCCCGTGAGAAATGGACTGTTGGAGAGTTATTTAAACCCATTGCTTACCATATTCCATGAAATTCCGGAGATTCGTAAGGCCGTATTTCAACAACATTTTGAAAATTTAGGATTTCATCCACGTTGGTATAAAGGTGAGTTGGTGAAGATTGCTGAAGGTGTTTCCACGAAAAAGGAAAATGATGAAGAATATGATTTAAGATTGTTATTAGAAGTCCAAAGATTATTTGCATTTTTAGATGGTGATTCAACAAGATTTTTCACATCAATGAATAATTTTATAAGATCATTCCCTAAGGATGTTCAAAAGGAATATCATTTAGTGGAAAATGTTTATGAGGCTTATACAGTGTTTTACAAGGCTCTATGTAAACAATTGGATTATTCAGGTGTATCAAATGTCATTTCAATTTTTGAGAATGAAATTACAGAAGCATCATCTGGACAAAAAAGAGATTTTGGAATATTTCATGTTGAAGCTGAGGAGATTAAGAGAGATTTATATTCTACGATCCATACCATATTATGGGGTGATGAATTAGAAAATAGTGCCAATACGGTATCCTCATTAGCTGATATTGTCCCAATTTCATTTGAACCTGCATATGACAACAGCATCCCATCATTCGGTATCGAAATTCCTGACGTATTTTATCCACAGGTGTATACAAGTGAGTTCAGTGATACGATAAGGGAACTTATCGAATCAAAGGACACTTTGGAAAAGGAAAGAAGATCAACATCACAAGAATTAATGAAACTTCGAGCTTTTAATGGTAAGAACGTATCTGCGTTACTTAATACCTCTGTGGAGTTCTTAACTTCTGAAATGGAGATTAATAAAGGTGACAAGGATCTTGAAGCTGCATTGAAAGATTTGGAGACAATCAAGAATAATAATCAAGAAAGTATTGCTAAGCTGATGGCCACACAGGATAAATTACAAGAGTCAAAATCCACAACGAATCCATTTGATATCAAAACCATATTGGAACGCCATGGTTCCACCACTGTTCCCGAGCCATATATTCTAACTGGAGTAATTGCTAGTTATAATGAATTTTTCTTTTTGAAGAAATCTGATAATTTGATTGAATTGGAAGATTCACAAGAACAAACACAATGGTATCATGTTGTTTATGAGCCAAAGAATAGCAATGATGTTAAGATATCCACTATTGAATATGATGAAATTAAAAGAGGATTATTTGCAGTGACACAATCACAATATGAATCATCTATAGTGTTGATCTATGTTAAACAATCTAAATTTCATGAAGAGATAAATATTGATATTCCTGAATCGATAAAGACTTTCATCAGTAAGGATAAAGAAGAGATTGAGAAAACTTTGGAGTTGTTAGGTTCAAGTTCAGATGAAGATGTTGGTGAATATAGTGATTATGAAGATTCCGAGTCACAGAATGCTGATGATAACAATACCAGTGCAATCCATTTGGAAGAAAGCGTTGAAGAGGATAAAGAGAATAAACCGGTTATAAGTAACAATCCGTTTAGGTAGCTGTTATGAATTGATTCGGTTATTTCTAGTTTTTGTAGCCTTCTCGAAAAGCTTATCGGCGGAGATTATTTCGAGAAATCCGTAACGTTCGTCGTTAAATATTCTGTTGATAAATTAGCACTCAATATGTAAATTCACTTTCCCACTTGAATATCCTTATAAATTCTAATTATCATATCAATGGCACAGTATAAAGTCGGTATACTGATCACATCAGACACAGCTGCAACAGACCATTCCCAGGATTCAACCACCTCTCAAATCGAGACTTTCCTAAACAACAGGGATGAGTATAAAGTTGTCAAGAGGGCTATTGTACCTGATGATATCGAAGCTATACAAGGCAAGATTAAACAATGGATAGATGGTAAAGTGGACCTGGTTTTCACATCGGGTGGTACTGGGTTTAGTCAAAGAGATGTTACCCCTGAGGTGAGTTATTCCTTTCTAGTTTAATCTTAAAATCTAATACTAACAGTAAAGGCTGTGAAATCAATTATTGAAAAAGAAGCTAATGGAATAGTTCATGCGATGCTTTCCCACTCTTTAAGAATCACACCTTATGCTATGATGTCTAGACCCGTTGCTGGTGTTCATGGGGAAACTTTAATTATTACACTTCCTGGTTCTCCTAAAGGTGCAGTGGAGAATATTGAAGGTATAATTGGTGTGTTGGGACATGCTTTGAAGCAGATTAACCTGAGAGGAAGCAGAGAGCTACATAAATCAGAAGGTCATCATCATCATCATCATCATCATCATCATGGTCATGGAGGCCATGGACACGGCCCTAAGCGTCATATTTTATCAAACGATTTGAATGCACCTATAACTCAACGTGCTAGAGAATCACCATATCCCATGATCGTTGTTGATAAAGCTCTTGAATTAATTGAAAAATACACACCTGAACCTCAAGTGGAGGTTAAAAAGATTAATGATCCATTCATAAGTGGATATATCCTTGCAGAGGATATTTATTCCAACATTAATGTCCCAAATTTTGAGGCGAGTATAGTGGATGGATACGCTGTGAGACATGGTGATGGTCCTGGTGTTTATAAAGTGGTGCAAGTGTCTCATGCTGCACCAGGATCACAGGCAAAGTTGTCTAGTGGGGATATAGCTAGAGTCACCACTGGTGCACCTATCCCAGCGGGTGCAGATGCTGTTGTGATGGTGGAAGAGACTGAGCTTGTTTCTACAAAAGACCATGGTAAAGAAGAGGATCAGGTGAAGATCTTGGTCAGTGGTGTTAGTGTGGGTGATAATGTGAGAGGTTCAGGTACTGATATTCGTAAAGGTGAGCTGGTATTGCGGAAGGGAACACAGATTTCTCCTGTTGGCGGTGAGATTGGTGTATTGGCTAGTATTGGTGTGCATTCTGTGAAAGTTTTTAAGAAACCTATTGTTGGTGTGTTATCCACCGGTGATGAACTTGTTGAGTTGTCCAATGGTGCTATCTCTGAACTCCAATATGGACAGATCTTTGATACAAATAGACCATTGTTGTTGCAGACTTTGAGAAGCTGGGGGTTTGAGACGAGAGATTTAGGGATTGCAAGAGATACCACACTTGAAACGGAGCGCAAGATCCAAGACGCGGTTGATTGTGATTACATTGTCACCACTGGAGGTGTTTCCATGGGTGAATTGGACCTCTTGAAACCCACTATTGAACAAAGATTAGGAGGCACAATCCATTTCGGTAGAGTAGCCATGAAGCCAGGTAAACCGACAACGTTTGCTACTGTTCCTGGCGATAAAACCAAAGTCATATTTGCCCTTCCAGGAAATCCAGCATCTGCTAGTGTCACGGCACATTTGTTTCTGCTTCCCTCGCTGCGTAGGAATTCTGGGGACATGGATGGTGGCCTTTCACAAGTTGACGTGATCTTAACTAAGAACACCAAATTGGATCCAAGACCAGAGTTCCAAAGGGCCCATGTATACCAGGGCAGCGAAGGTTTGTTGGCTGACACCACGGGGTTCCAGCGAAGCAGCCGAGTGGGCAGTGTGGCTGGTGCAAACGCTTTGCTGGTGCTTCCTTCGAGTAAAGATGGTCCAAGTGTGCTTTCAAGGGGATCCAGGGTCAAAGCGATGGTTATTACCTTGTTGTAGTGATAGAACTAATAAATGTTATCTCCGAAATCCGAAACCTATTTTTAATTTTCTTTTGCTGCAGCTAATTTCAGGTAAGCGAGAAAATAGATTTAAGGTACGGGATCAGGTTAATAGCTCTGAGATGGAATAGCGTTTGTAATTGATCTGGAAAGACCCTTACACCATAGAGATCACCGAAGTACGTCCACTCGATGGATAGCTAGATGACCAAAACCACTACAACCACCATAATCATCACCATCAAACCAACCAAACCAAATCACCTCCACCAACATCCAAGGATATGCTCAGCTCGTTTAAGACTCACAAGGTGGTCAAACGTGTGCTGGTCCCCGTGTTAATACTGGTCTATTTGGTGTTCACATTGTGCCAGTTCCAGACACAGAACATCTACAGAGGGTTTCAGAAGCTGGAGCCCTACAAAAATGGTGTTTTCGACGACATCAAGATCCTAAAGTGCTACAAATGGTATGGAACCTGTGAGCAGCTAGTGGACGGTCTTGATCCAGAGGGAAACTATCTGGTATGGCACAAGGTAGACAAACCATTGGATGTCCATGGGCATGCCGTGAGCCATTGGTCCATATATACAGAGTTCCTATATGTCCATATACCTACAAGAGATCGATTTGGATCCACGGGTAGAGCCATTGTGGATCTTGCCCTTGGTGAAGAAAACTCCAACGATCCACCATTTTATGTGATAAACGACGCTCAAACAGGTGTAACGAGACCAAAATCAAGATTGGACACTACTTATAACTATAAGAATTGGGAATTGAAACCGAACGGTATATGGGCCAAATATGATCGTGCTAATTCTGAAGATGCATTAACAAATGTTCAATACCTATTTGGATCAAATGTAGTGGAACCACGCAGTGATTGGAGATTAATTAATGGTGTAATAGGTGAAGCGTTTCTGACTATACATAGAGGTGATGTTAACTCTAGGGGAGAAATAAGGAAAAAAGTACCAATTTTGAAAGAAACACAGGGCGAATTTAAAATCTTGCAATTGTCAGATTTACACTTTAGTTCAAGTCACGGTGCATGCAAAGACCAAGCTTCTAGTGATGTATGTAGGGCAGATGAGAAAACCCTGAAGTTTATTAACGAGGTTCTTGAATTGGAATCACCAGATTTTGCAGTGATCACAGGTGATGTTCTGGATGGGTTCAAAGTTCCTGATTATCAAACCGCTTTGTTAAAGGCATTGTCACCATTTATTAGAAGATCGATCCCCTACGCAATAGCACTAGGTGGTAATGATGTGAATCAACACGCCACAAGACAGGAAATCATCAATTTTATCAAAGACTTACCATTCTCCATGATGGATAATCAAGATGAGAGGCAACATCATAATTCAATATCTGGGTTCAACTCAAATTATGCCCTAAAAGTGTTTGATAGTAAAAATGATCACTTGAAGAATGTCATATACATACTTGACCAATTTGATCAGTCATCCACTGAACAAGTGGAATTCCTTAAGAGTTTCTATGAAAATTTACCGGAGAAACCACAATTTTCATTGGAATTCCAACATCAACCAATCCAAGAGTATAGACCAAAGTCAGCATTTGCTATTGTGGGTAAATACGAAGAAAAGGGTAAATTGAAGATAAAGACAGATCCATTTCTAAGAACCACACTAAGTGATATCCACGTGAACGCCATGTCTGTGGGGTATGAGCACACTAATGAATGCTGTATACACAGTGATGAACATAATAATGGTCAAAGCCCTTTATGGATGTGTTATGGAGGTGCCACAGGTGAAGGTGGGTATGGAAATATAGAAACTGGTTATGAAAGAAGAGTACGGTTTTTCAGAATAAACACAGAGAAAAATGAAATTACCTCGTGGAAACGCAAACAGACTGAACCTCATGCAGTTTTCGACTATCAATATATATCCAATTAGAGTATTTATTCATAAAGTATAAACTTCATAGAGCAAATTTTCGGTTAGCGCACTAATATTCCGCGAATCGATGGTTTTCGTAGGATTTTGATTTTGATACTTTTTTTTTGATATAGCGTGTTTTTGGCGCTAAAAGAAGAGTACACAGATTTAATATTAAAGATAAACTGAGACAGCTGGTAAACTCTGTATTTGTTACACTACTAGATCCACACGATGAGTCAGCAGGGTGCCACTGGTCCCGTTACTACGCAGGAGTACCAGGTGAGTTGACAATTTTGTGCTAGATATCACGAAAAAGCAAATAACTAACAATCAACAGAATATCATCACAAATGTCCAATCTTTAAGACTGACAGAGTTGAAACTAGTAGCAAAGGCGCTGTCGATAGCGCAGGCGGGCAGGAAAGCTGACGTTGCGGATAGAATACTACGGTATTTGCAAATCGGTAGAGATTCAAATGATAATCATAGAATACGAGCAATAGGCATTATTGTAACTAGGGCATATAGTAATCAAGAAGTACCAACTTTCCAAGCCGCTTATTCATCACTGGTCAATGGAGCAAATGGGTCTAGTCAAAATCCAAGTCAAATACGACAGTCTCAAGAATCACTACCCATATCTCAACCAAATCCAAGACGTCCATGGCTTTTTTTCAAAGAAAATCCATTCTTTATATTGAAAAAACTTGTAACCCCCAATGCTGGTGTATGTACAAGGGCTCCAAATTCAAGAGGAACATGTTCTTTGTCATTCGTATTGAGTGAACAAGATTCAGAATTATTACACAAATCAACAAAGTTTAAACTTTTCCTACTTTGTGGTGCTTATGATAAATCTAAACCATCTACGGATGCCATGGTGGAATTTCCACAACCATTAGAGATACATTTCAACGGAACTCAGATAAAAGATAACGTTAAGGGATTGAAGAATAAACCAGGGACGGCAAGACCTGCTAATTTAACACCACATGTTAAGCCTGCACAACAGACTAATAAATTAGATATGGTGTATGCATTTTCCAAGCAGGACTATCTAGTGTTTAGCTATTTGATCGAAGAGGTTCCACCGGAGAAAATCTTGCAGAAGATCCTGTCAAATCCTCATATCCCTAGGGAGAAAACGTTAAAGGATTTTCAAAATTCAGAAGAGGATGATGATATTCAAGAAGTTTCAACTAGATTAAGTTTAAAATGTCCATTATCATTTGCAAGGTTCAAATATCCGGCAAAATCTATAGCATGTAAACATGTTCCATGTTTTGATGCATTATCATTTATCTATTTACAAGAACAAGCATCAACTTGGACTTGTCCTGTTTGCTCCATCCCTGTTAGAGTTAAAGATATCGCAGTAGATGATTACGTGCTGGATATAATGAAAAATACAAATGATGAAGTGGAAACTGTGGAAATTGATCTTGATGGTTCATGGAAACCTGTTATTGAAGAAAACGAGGGAACACCACAAAAGAAGGATTCAATACCTAATTTGAAACAAGAACCTCAAAGTCAAAGTGTTTCAAAACAGCAGACACCGGTAAATGAACCTGAAATTATAAGTTTGGATACTGATGATGAAGAAGAGGAGGAACAACCATCTGTCGTAAACGAGGGAAATATCTCCACAACATCTGCTCCACATTCAACACCGAGTATGGGGAACAATGAGAACAATCAGCAACATCAGTTCATGGGAACTCCGGTCGAACCTGAACGTTCTATTCCACCACCACATCCTCCACTACAACAGCCACCACCAGCGTCATCAGATCCACAACAACAACAACAACAACCACAGCAAAATACGCTTCCTAAAGTGAGTCCTCAAATCGCTACAGCACAAACGTCGGTATCTCCTCAAAATGCTCAAGCTCCAGGACCACATATTCAACCACCTGCTCATAATCCGGCTTCACATATCAGACCCGGTGCAGGTGCCAATCCAGCTTTTGGTCAATCAGGGTTCCCTCAAGGGTTGGATACTAGATATCAACCTCACCCAGCAAGACAACAAATTCCGAATCAACAGGGAAACCCACCACAGTTACAACAACCCGCACAGACTACGCAGCATACTCAACTGCCACCTATTCAACAGTTTCAGAATCAATTTCATCAAAGAAGTCCTTCACAACAACAACTACAACAACTTCATACACAACCATTATATCCACCTAGTTCGAATAAGTCTCAAAATCAACAACAGCAGCCACAGCAACAGTATCAGCAACAATTTCATGTTAGCTCATCACAAACTGCAGCAAATCGAGCAACTAGTGCATCACCAAATAATGTCAATTCATTACCATCCTTGACACCAAAACCTAGTATTTTACCATCAACTTCAAATTTGGTAAGGAAACCACCTCCGCAGAGTAATTGTGATTCACATGTTCATTCGGATACACCTCCCCAACAGAGTGCTTCACCGGTTATTAATGGTCAATCTACCCAACAATCACCAAATGACGCGCCATCCCAATTACAATCACAGGGTGTTATTTCAAATCCAGTTTCCAATGCAACAGCATCAATGAGTAGAGATCCGCCAACTTCAGTGACAAACAACAATACTGGTAATGTTGGTGTGTTATCACCACCTTTGAGCAATAATCAATCCCCAACGACGGCTGCTACGGCGGGTTCAAATAATGAGTCAAACAAACCATTAAGTCCTTATGAGGCCGAGATGAGAGAATTACAATTGCTCAAGTCTAGAATGGATAGAGCTGGTAAAGGGACCTCGTTACGAAGCCCCGTGCTTCCACCTCCTGCCCCATCACATCAAAGATTTGATAGACTATCCACAAACAATCATCAACAATCATCAAACGCGGGGGCTAATAACGCTCATCTCCATCAACAACATGGTCCATTTCCAACACCAAATTCAAATCAAATGTCACCTGAAAGTTTTAGAAGAGCTGTACAAACACTGCAAAGAAATAATTTATTATATCAAACAAGGCCACAACCTCAACAAACTTTAGCTCCATCGTCTCATCTTAGACAGCAAGCTAATGCACCTCATACTCATGTCCAGCAGCAACCCCAAATGTTAATCAATGCTCAACCAGTGATAAATAATGGTGTTCAGAGTCAGCCTGAACAACGCCGTACCGTGTCGAATCCTCAAAACTCTCTATTTTCCAGGACAGTGGAGCAATCAAGCTTAAAAAATCTGAATGAAATTCAACAAAGAGCCAATGGTGGATTACAAAGAGCTAACACAATAGACACCCCACAATCTCATGGTCAGGCTCGTGCCTTACAAAATATTGAAAAATTGAAAAATAGTTTGAAGCAGAGACAAAATGAATTTTTCAAGACAGGTGTGCCACCAGGACCACAAAGAAGTGTTTCGAACCAATCAATTTCTTCACAGACTGTCACTTCAGCGCCTTCTGCAAGCCCTCCAAATAATGATGGTCGAACTAATAGAGTTGAAATTTATGGGGCAAATGGGGCAAATGGTGCTTCATCAAGTGTCAACAATGGGGAGATGACTGTATCAGAAAATAAAGCATCGAGTGCTACACATCGTAATGAAACTCATTCAACAATACCTCCACCTCCTCCACCTCCTCCACCTCCATCAGAAGCTCCAGTTTCTACTTCACATCAACCACAACAGCCACCAAAAGCACCAACTGAACCTCATACTGAGAATGCAACATCTGTTAATATTCCAAATTGGTCTAAGAATAGTTTATTAAGATCAACAAGTACTGCATCATTTTCACCTTCAAGATTCCATCCTGCTGAGACTGCCACTACTCAAACTCAGTCCAGTGATACTACAGTGGATAAATGTCCATCACAAGACACATCAAATGGACCCGCATCAACTTCAAGTTTACCAAGTGCTCCCTCAGGTGGAGGTCTATTGGGTATAAATATTGACACACAAAATCTTTTGAAAAATAAGAATCAAGATACATATTCAAATGATCAAGGTAATTTTAGACCACCACTACCTTCAATATCAAGATCATCCACTGTACCTAAAATATTTTTACCACCAAAAAGACCACCTTTTCAGGAGAAGAGAAAAATTTCTCATCAAACTGAACCTGATAATATCAAGAGACCACAAGTTACACAATCTCAAACACCTGCATTATCACAAATATCCAGCCCACCTACTTTACCATCACGCCCTGCATTGGCACAAGATAGATCATCCTCATTTGTTGATTTGACAAGTGATGATGAAGAAGACGATGTCCCATTACTGCGCAGAGATGATAATCCAATTGGAAGATTTAATTAATATAGTTAATGTTACGAATGTATATGTATTATAAAATAACAAATAGACGTAGTTATCTACAACCTTAGAAGTAACCAAAACGATCATAAATTAATAAATATAAATTCCCTTCGTAATCACCATAAAGTATCATTCCATTTTTGTAATTCTAAAGATTGAGATATAACATCTTTTTGTGCCTTTTTTCTCATATAAAAAATTGGACAATCTTTATTTGAACATAAAACATCTTGATGTAATGAACCTTGACATCTTTGACATTCTGTCCATAACCTAGAAAATTTAATCTGTAATGCATTCATACCTGCTAATGCTTCACTATAAAGTTTACCAGCTTTTGGTTTACAATTATCACAAAGAGCTCCATGATTATTTTTACCTAATGGATTTTTACAACCTTTACATGTTTCAACTTTTTTAACAAATCTCATTAATCCACCTGTTGATGATGATGCAGATGCCATTGTAACAGTTCTTGTATGTGAACCTGTAAGTAATTCTTTTGCTCTTTTTTCACCTAATATTGGTTCGAAAATTCTTGTTAATGGATTTGATAATTGATTTTCTAAATAATATTTAGCATCAATTGGTAAATTATGTTCCAAGACGTATAATGGATCTTCAGATTTTTCATAACTTTTATTACCTGCAGTCTTTATAATAACATATGCAACACGATCACCAATTGTTGGTGCCGAACCTGCGTCTCTTTTTCTCATTCTATCAGCTAATTCGACATGTGGTTGTTTATTTGCATAATCAGATCTTGATAAAGCTTTGGTTATAACTAATTGTTGCATATCAACACGATCTTGTAATAAATCTGCAATGGTTTGTTTAACAAAACTTTCTGCTGATTTAACATCTCTTTTCTCCAAGATTAATTCTAAAATCTTAGTGATGACATTAGATACTAATCGACAATTATCTCTTCTAACAGTTTCAATACCTTTTGTATCCATCTTATCAAAATTATTTGGATTTGTCCAATATAATCCAGCATATCTCTTTTTATTAATCAACAAATATGGGAAATAAACTTTTTCGAATTCTAGTTTGATTGGATTTAAAAATTTTGTGGAAACGTATTCAGCAGCTTCTTCACCTAATGCCATACATTTTGCTAAATCTTGATGACCAAATTTAACCATAACAGAATCTGTATCACCATAGATAACTTGTGCATCGTATTCATATCCATTAGCAATAGTATATTTCTGTTGAACTTCTTGTTTTGTTTTTTCAATCATACCTCTACCGAAAGCAGTAACTGATGATGAAATGGCAAGACATGGTAATTTACCAATCGTGGCACCTGTGAACCCATATACGGAATTTGCGGAGATCTTTAAAGCTAATTGTCTACCATTTAACACATCTCTTTTAAAAGGATCAGTTTCCACTTTCATATCAGCTTTAGCTTTTTTTCTTGCAGATAACAATTCTTCCAAAATGATTGGTAAGATACCTTTCCTTTTCTCACTCTTAACAAATAAATCACCAGATGGACATACTGTATAATCTTCATCTTTAACTAAATTTAATCTTTCCACAGTTTGTTTGTTAAGTAATGTTGTATAACACAAATTATGTGCCATCATGATACTTGGATACAATGAACTAAAATCCAATGTAGCAATCGGCACATCGTAATAACCTCTATTTGGTTCGATAACAGTAGCACCTTCATATTGAACATCCGATGAACCACCTTGTTGTAAATTTGGCACTACCAAATCCACTTCCAAACATTTTCTAAATAATTGTGAAATGACTTTAATCTGTTGACCTCTTGTCAGTAAAAATGAAAATGGAACACCAGTGACTCTTGCCATTTCTGTATAATTAACAAGACACATTAATTTTTCTAATAATCTCATTGGTAAATATGCATCTTTCAAACAATATACTGCCAATCTTCTTCTTGTTTCTCTATTACCATTTTGTAAATCTGTAATAATTGAATGTTGTACTTCTTCCTTTTGTTCATTTAAGAAATGTGCAGACACAGAGTTTAAAGTATATGATCTTAATTTATATTCTCTTTGAATGAATTGAAGTAAATCCAATTGCATTCTACCATCAATGTTTATTGTTTTGGATTCTCTTGTACCATATGCCTTGGAACTAAAGACAGAATCTTTAGCCTCTTGTTTAACATTGGTTAATCTACCAAAATATGGGAAATCTTTCAATCCTAATGCTTTAGCACGATCCAACAAATATGGTAAATCGAAATTTGTAGTGTTATAACCAATGATAACATCTGGATCAACTTTATTGACAAAATCCTTCCATCCTAAAAGCATATCTCTTTCATCTTGATTTTCAAATATTTCAGAACCTGTAATTGGAGCACAAGTGTTAACTGTGAAAACATTACGTACAAAAGGTCTTGATTCACCAGATCTTGAAACGACATTAGCGATTTGAATAACTTGATCATGTTCAGCTTCTGGGAAAACACCTTTTCTACCAGCACATTCAATATCAAATGATAAGATACGTAATGGAGCCATTTTAAGCCATTCACCCTCCGGAGGATGTGATACCAGATCTTTATAATCAACATTTACTTCTAATTGACATCTTGAAAGTTTTAAAGCAGAGTCCACAGTGGTGTATGTACCTTTAGGTAATGTGATCCAACTCATACCTGTGATATTACAATCAATCATCAGTCTTAATAGGTATTGAATGTTATCATATGTCATTGTACCATCCCCACCTGCATTAAACATCCCATTCCAAGAAACAAAACCTTTTTCAAACCCAGATCTGATTTTCGGTATATCTTTAGCATTAACACCAACAATTTTTAAAAAGCAAACTTTTTGATTCCCGTTAAACCCCCAAATGGATTCTTTAAAAGCTAATTCAATATCACGAACACCTTCATAGTTTTGCTTTAAATAATTTTTGAAAGGTGATAGATGTTCTTTCCTAAAATTTAATGGTGCAGGAACGTAAAAATAATGTAAAAATCCTGTAACGTTACACACGACAGAATAACCTTCCTCTGTGACACCGAAAAATCTCACAGCTGATGAACCATCTGTTAGTGCTTCTTCAGCATCTAATTGTTGAAATGTGATGTCATGTGTCTTTGGAGTCCAGTCAGTAGGTAAAGTTGGTCTATCCCATATTTGATCCTCTGCGGTCAAATTCTTTATATTTATATCATTACTCATTGATAATAGTTCTTTCTCGAACTTGGATGGTTCCACTTGCGCCATGGCATTCTTGGCCTTGAATGCTTGCGAATGATGTATATGTTCTTCATCTTGTGTTGATTGTAAAGATACAGGTAAAGAATGTGCTTCCTTTTTAAGCTCTTCCTTAGTGCCTTCTGGTGTTGGATCTCCAGCAACTTTTGCCTTCTTAGCGGTCAGATCGTTCGTATCGACCTCCACAAGGGCTCTTTTGCTGTTAGATGACATTGTGAATTAGTCCAAAAAAACACTAGTTGTAGGGATCTAGTTAATGATGAGTATATGAAATAGGTTGCACTATTTGTAATTTTAAAAGAGTACGCGTTTGCTAAAATTGTTAGACCGCGTATTGCTGAGTAAGCAATGAGGTAATTAATCACGTGAGTAACTGGTCACGTGACAGTTCTCAAAATGTAAACAGTAGTGCTTTAACGTATAGCTTTGGCTCACATACTGATTGATCATCGAAGCTATGGTCCCACCAGTATAGAGGTATCTATATAGCATTATATAACACCACTTTTTTCTCTCATGTGAGTACTGGACCATAGATTGATGATTTTAAAGCTTGCCAAGTAAACTTGTCAAGAAGGCACTCAACATGAACAACAAACAACATAAAATTCAAATGTCTAAGCCCAAGCCGAACGCTTGTCAATGCAATTACTACTTATTACTTACGTGGGCCGCAGCCAAGAAGGTTTTGTGATTAAAATAGCATTTTTGCTGGGCCTGGGACCTGGGAGTCTAGAGGCTGTTCAATCAAGGGAGAAATGAAATCAAAGCTTTCGAATATATTTTACAAGCTCATCATCAGTGGTAACGACTCTCCATGAACAAGAGATCCGTTCGTGTTCTCTCAAGAACTAGAGTTAAAATCATCTTCATCACCGTATTTTGCAAATGCGGTTAATTGATGGACAAGAATTTTAAGATCTTGCATGGGTTTGATTTTCTCTTTACTTTTTTTGCCGTACGCCATGAGGATCTGAATTTCAGCGGACTTGGATGATGATCAGATAGATAAGTTTATTTTACCATTAAAGTAAATGAGTACTGTGATATGGAATCATGGATCAATATTATCTGTTTAATCATCTGTTTCATATTCAAGTGGTGGATACTGTTTACCGTTTGCCTCACTCAAAAACCAGCTGTACAGTTCCATTATGCGCATTGCGGAAGATAACGAGCATGAGAATATAAGATCCAGTGCACAATTTCTCACGAATAAGCTTAAAATTTGGTCAATTGAAACGAACTATACAAAACGTTGGGACGTTGAGTTCTAGTAAAGTAGGCCAAGATATCGAATGTTATGATCTATGATCTTTCTGATGGGAATCCTGTCGAAAGTCCGCTATATTATGTCCCCTGATGTTGAACCGTTTCAAACTATACTAGCCACATGACACATGAACAACCGTCAAACGGTAAACCCAAAGAAGATCTCGGGAGAATAAATAATGTCATTTGATGCCCGTTGAAGGTTTAACACCATGCCGTTTCCATGAGATGGGTTTTAATTCCATATATGGAGCGGTGTTATAAAGCTTGGTAAAGTGTGGAAATGCTAAGCTTTTGGCACAGTTTCTTTTCATTATAAAGATACACCTCTTTTATCAAAGTACTTAAAAGAGGATCAGTCCTCTCTTGCAACATCATGGAAGACCCTGTTGATCATAGTACCATCAAACAATGTCTACCGAAGGTCAAAAGGTTCTTAACGAACCACAAGTCGTGCCTGTTGCTACACCAGAACCTTCAAATACATCAATTATAAAAACAGATTCAATCTCATCTGTTAATTCTGAAATACCAAAGGACATTGAACAACAAAACAAAGAAGCTTTTAAAAAATCATGGCCTAAAAAATTGTTGATTATAGCATATGCAGTTTTAATCTTTACAGCTTTAGTTGAATCATTTGCAGCTGATTCTACAAAAGGTCTTTCATCTTATGCTACATCAGCTTTCAATGCACATTCTTTAATCGCTACAGCTGCTGTTGTTTATAAAATCTCTGCAATTTGTGCCTATCCAGTCTTGGCTAAATTAGCTGATTTCTTAGGTCGTGGGGAAGGTTTTGGTATGGCTATTTTCCTATATACTGTTTCTTTTGTCCTTTATGCTGGTTGTCAAAATGTTGAAACTTATATCGTTGGTGAAATTTTTTATGCAATTGGTAGAAATGGTTATAGATGTTTCCAACAAATTTTCATTGCTGATACTACAAACTTAATCAATAGAGGTATTTGGTCTCAATTACCAGGTGCATTAGCTGCAATCCCTTCTTTATATGCTGGTACTGAAATTTTAGATCAAATCTTGGAAAATTGGACTTGGAGATGGGGGTATGGTATCTTTGCCATTATCATTGGTGTCTCTATGATTCCATTAACAATTATTATGACATATATGGATAGAAGAGCTAAAAAACATGGATACAGAAAGCAAGTTAAAATCTTACAAAACATTCCAAAAGATATTCCATGGTGGAAAAAGGCATATTATTTATTATTTGTTGAATTAGATATCATTGGTGGTATCTTATTAGTCTTTGGATTTGCCTTGTTTTTCATCCCATTCACTTTAACTGGTAAAAGTTCTTCATATAGATGGCACAACCCTGAATTAATTGCATTAATTGTCATTGGGTTTGTTACATTTTGTGCATTTGTTCTATGGAATGCTACATCTAAACATAAACCAATCCCAAATAGAAAACCATTTGTCCCACCACAATCTTTAGTCAATAAAACAGTCTTAATCACTTTACTAATGGTTGCTATGGATCTTTGTGAAAATTCTTCTTTTGCAACTTATTTCCAAACTGTGTTACAAGTTGGTGGTTATTATACCGCTGGTGAAGCTAAAAGAGTTGATAATTCCAAAAAAGTCACCATTCAAATTGCATCTGTTTTCTGTGGGTTATTGATGAAATACACCAAAAGATCTAAAATTTATGTTCTAATTGGTGTTCCATTCTTAGTTTTAGGTCATGGTTTACTTGTATTTTTTATGAACAGAAATGACAAAATGGAAAGTTATGCCTTAATGGTAACAATGGAAGTTTTCATTGGGTTCGGAAGAGCTTTATATCAGTCTGCATTACAAGTTTCAATTCAAGCCATTTCAGGTGTTGAAGGGATTGCAATGTCTACAGCATTTTTTATGGCTTTTAATTCTGTTGGTTCATTAATCGGTTCAGCTATAGCTGGTGGTATTTGGAATTCATTATTAATTCACAATTTGAAAAAATATTTACCAATTGATGAAAGAAAAAATGCTACAAAGATTTATAAATCAATTAAAGTCGCTTTAAAATATAAAAAAGGTACAGAGGAAAGAATTGCCATTTCAAAAGCTTATAGAGAAACGATTCAAGTTATCGGATGGACTGGTCTTGGTATAATTGCACCAATGTTGATCTTAATGTGGTTTGTCCAAGATGTTAAATTAACAAAGCAAAATGATATTTATGAACAAGATACTGAAGAGGAAGTTATTGATGTTCCTGTCACTACTGGGAAAAAATAGATACTAATACCTTGTACATGCCTTTGTGTTATAATTAATTTTAGTTTATGAATGGAATGTAGACGAATGCTGTTTTTTTATAGTTTTCATAATTTTGTCCAAAGAATTTAACCAAGTACTTCTCTTCATATTCAATTCTATTACTAAAGAATAACCAAAGTACAACACTAAACCCCACTATGGAAACAGGATTCCCCAACATTAATTGTGAACCAACTGCCCACCAGAAAAACCCTGTATAACTTGGATGTCTGAAAATTGAATAAATCCCCGTGGTGACTAATTCATGATCATCTTGACGATTAATAGATATTAAATGACTAAATGATTTTCCTGCAGTGATCATTGCCCAACTTCTCAAAACTTGTCCGAAAATTATTAGTGCAAATCCAACTAGTTGTAAACTTAAGTATGTGTTTTTTTTAAAATTTGGGAAGAAGAAATATTCAACAAATGTTTCAATAATGGCGAATGTATGTGCTAAAGTGTATGAAGAACCATTATTAATAATAAATGATTCCTTATGAACTTTTTTTGGATTGTATTTGGCAGTGATATAAAATTCTAAAAAATGGAAAAGAGATAATGCCATTAGATAAATTGCTGGTGGTTTATAACTACCAACTAATAGTGTTGAAAGGGCAATACCGAAAAGTATCCCCAGGGCCATTGCCGTTGTTGCAATTTCTTCAGGTGGATTATTTCTTATATTTGGTAACATGCTGTCATCTTTGTTACCATTGATTGGGACTTGTTCCACTTCTTCATCTTCTTCTGATTCATCAGTGGTATCTTCTGCTTCAGTTGTACCATTCACTGATGATTTCTTCTCAATAGACACAGGTTCTGAAATATGTTCTTTGATAGAGTTAGATCCTTCAGCCGAACCATTTGATCTAGATGAATCTGATCTTGGTCTGTTCAGTTTCTTTATTGATTTCTTGATAAACATCTTGTATACCATTTAAAGATAGTTATGACACCTTTATGAACTCAATATTTTCCTCTCTTTATATATAAACTTGACTTTACCAAACTTCACCGTTTCGAAAGCTGTCAAACCTCATTTGAATATACGGTAAAAGTTCAAGATCATCTATACCAAATGCCCGTTTTCGGACGAAACAATTATAGCTGAAAACTGTTGCGCCGACAAACCCCGAGAGAAAGATATGAAACACAGCTTAAAAAACTTCAAAGGGCTTGTTATTGAAATGTATGAACTAATAAACTATCCTAACTACCATTGAATACATCTGACTATTACTTTCAAGCCACTCATACAAAATTTTAAGCACAGTCACGTGATTATCACGTGCCTCAACACACACCCAAACACCACCAGTCTTAAATTCTAGCTTGCCATAATTAAACAACTGGAATTATCAAGAGATGGGTTAAAGTCTAGTTATCGAAATATTGACTAGGAGTTTGAGTACAGGAGACTGAGACATCCATAATATAAACATTTTGAATTAAAAGTCCGCTTGATTCAAGATACCACAATTTTCTTAATTTTTGCCCAGATTTGTTTAATTAAAATTGAGCGTTCCACCTATCAGTTAATTACCATTTTGTGGATTATCGGGCTGAGCAGGTAACATCAAGAACATCAAATATAACAGGACCCTTTGACATAACAACTAAATTTCAATTACAATACAAATATCATAGCATTTAACCAACTTCATCATGGGTAAAGCAGCATCTAAACTATCAAGAGATGAATTAACATCATTGAAAAAATCAACATATTTTGATAGACGTGAATTACAACAATGGTATAAAGGTTTCCTAAGAGATTGTCCTTCAGGTCAATTAAGTAAACCTGAATTCATCAAGATATATAAACAATTTTTCCCCTTTGGAGATCCAACAGATTTTAGTAATTACGTTTTCAACGTATTTGATAATGATAAAAATGGAACTATTGATTTTAAAGAATTTATATGTGCATTAAGTATTACAAGTCGAGGTTCATTAGAAGAAAAATTAGTTTGGGCTTTCCAATTATATGATTTAAATAATGATGGGAAAATTAGTTATGATGAAATGTTAGCAATTGTTAGTGCTATATATAAGATGATTGGTAGTATGGTTAAATTAAATGAAGATGAAGCAACTCCAGAACTTCGAGTACAAAAAATTTTCAATTTAATGGATAAAGATCAAAATGGGGAGATCAGTTTAGAAGAATTTAGAGAAGGTTCTAAAATTGATCCAAGTATTGTTAGTGCTTTGAATTTATATGACGGATTGGTTTGAAAAAACATCTGGACAATCATGCTTTAATTTTCATATTAAAATAATGTTTTTTATTAATTTGTTTAATGTACTATGAAATAAAATGGTGTTTTTAATTGTTTTTGATATATTATCATTCTTATATATATACATGTATTCATAAATAATTTTTTCCTCTTCTCATAAATCAAGCACGTTCAGCAGTCCATATAGCTAATCTACATGTCCCTTTAATAACTTCTGTTAATAACCAATATGGAACAGCAGCTTCAGCATCATTTTCAATTGCTGTATCTAAATGTTCTAATTCATCATCTCTAAATTGTTTAATTGTCTTCTTCAATGAACCAATTTCTGGACTTTCCAAATTTTTTATAATTTCTCCAGTGGTTAAATCCTTTGCATCAATCTTAAATTTATTCATTAATACTCTTAACTGATCATTATAATGACCTCCAATAACAGTCTCCACTGCAACTGTACAAGCCATTGCAGCTTCTTTACCCAATAATGCTGTGGTTATACCTATTCCAAATGCACCAGCTCTCCATATTGGTGTCAATATAGATGGTCGCACTCTTCTTTCCACTTGAATCTTATTAAAAGTATTATGATGATGAATTTCTTGTTCCCACATATGTTTTAAAATTTCTCTTAATTCGGGTCTTGTATGTTGTAATATAAAATATTGTCCTGCATAGATATAATTTGCACCTAATTCACCTGCTTGATCAACTCTTATGACTCTATCCAAAAATGCTTTTTGTGCTCTACTTAATGGATCATATTGATATTGTTCCTTCACAACAGGTGGTTCAATAGGTTCAGGTTCCGATGATGATATAGCTTGAGCTTGTACTTGAGCTCTTAATTGTGATAATGTAGAAAATTTGCAATTCTTTGGTAATATTTTAATAATCTTGGACATTATTGACAAACAGTTGGTTTCAACCAACTAAAGGGGGAAAGAGGTTAAAGTGACACCTTTAAATCTTTGTTAAATAATCGTTTGATTTTCTGCTCGGGAGATTTTTTGCTCTCTCTATTATTATCTCCAGGAAAAATTTCTGGTGAACCATCGCGAATTTCTAACGTTAAAAATAAACGAGGACTACACCAAAAACTTTAAATCCCATTCAATTTAAACCATATTTTGCAAAAAACTTGATGATGACGGAGTGTTCTTGAATATTTGAATCATACGCTCACCAACTTCGAATGATAGCTCCTGAGTATCTCTTGAATTTGTAACGGGTTTCCACTCACACGTATTGGTATAGTTATTGATAGCTTGAAACTTGAGATGTTTAAAATAATAATTAGGTATATCTTTGATAATTAGCCATTGGATCTTGAAACTACCCTTCCATCTAGACCCATCAGTCCAAGGTGCTACTGCTTCGCTTTTGGTATGAGGTAATGTCAATTTGGTTTTCATTTCTGCAACTCCACAAAATTTCCCTGAACCATTCACAGAGAACAAGAGAAAAATTCGTTCATTTGAATTCTTGTGGTTAAATGCCTTTGATAGTCGATTATTCCCTATTTCTGTGGAGGACCAAATCTTGTGGATAAATGAAGAGTTAATGTCTTGCTGATTGAAAGATTTGATTACAAAAAATCTTGAACCATGAGAGACTGTTATGATTGATGATGACAATATCAGCGGTGGACATGTATTATTCTTTGGATACTGTTTTTGGGCTTCTTTAGATTCAGCGGATACTACTTTCTTCCTCTTTTGCTCACTCAATAGACTTTTGCGCTGCTCCTCCAATTCTTTCTTGTACTGATTGTGGTATGTCTGACTTGCAATGTGCCAATTGGATCTAATTAAATTATAACTTGAATTAGTTAATAAAAGGTCACTTTTCGACTCCATCTCTTTCTCATCTTCCTTTTCATATGTTGTCTTGGATATCTCCAGCTTCATCAATTGACTTATTTCGTTCAACGCATCATCAATACCTTCATCGTCTATCTTCATCTTTGCTATCTGTGGATAGACAGCGATCTCCAAATCATCCTTATACCAATCATTCCCCAATACCATGGCTCAAACTACCTAAAGCTATAATATTTGCCACAAAATACATGAACAACTGGGAAAAAACAATCTTAAATTCTTTATATATTAAAATTAGCCGCCCAAGTTTATGACGGTTATGTCAGCACTGACAAATCAGCGTGTCCCTACCGATCTGCGAGATTTTCATGGGGATTGAAAAAAATGCAAACTTTATCGAACTTTAACGAAGACCTTCTTACAACTCAACGTGTGTTCCTATAAGTAATGATTTGTATTGTCTGAAATAGAGTATTCCATGATATGCGATTGCTAGCTTGGATTTAGGCTTTCGCTTGATCCAAGTTGGCATTTCGAGTATTGTGGCTTACGTTGGGTAAATTGTAAATGGTTAACCATGTTATAGCAATATGTTATGTCTTTAAAATTGGGAGTGATTTATCTATCTCTTATGTGATTTTGACAAGGCAAGCTCTTTAGTCCGGTGTGGTTGTATGGTTATCTGGAACTTGATCGTGGAAAAGAGACTAGTGTATCCTATTTGTTTCGAGGGATTGTCTACTTCCACCTTTGCGTTGAATATGGATATAGTGAGGTCCATGGAAAGGTTGGTCAAGAGTTGAAAACTGGTCTGGATTTTAATCCTTGGTTTTCCGAAATTGGATCCGTTAGATTGGGGGATTCTCTTCGTTTATAGGTTTTGCTGGATCAGCTTTAACGATTCTAATGGCTTGATACTAACCACACAGGATTATATATTGCGAGCCAATAAATAAGTCCAGAGTGATATGATGAAGAAACGAATCATTCATATTTTTTTATATGTTAGTGAATGAATGCTTGATGAGAGGATGCTTGAGCATAAAGATTGTGAAATATCTTTTCTCGTATCTGATCTTGTTGAATGGTTTTAATAAATACTGTGTCTTGTAGTTTTGATAATATATAATTCGCGAAGCATTTTTTAAAGTATAAACTTTTAGCAATTTCTGTAATCAAACTTCAAATTCCCTATTAAACTGGTTAAGCCATTATGATAGTACCAAAATGCGACTGTTGTTCATCTTATGGCTCTCTTTGACCACACTTGCATTGAAACAAACAATCCCCAATGATCTATACGATGATTTGGTTGCATACGCACACTTGATGGATATAGCGTGAGTACTACTCAATCTTGACTTTTAGGGCCTTTACTAATTTCTAAAGGTATTGTATATCACCAGTCTCCAAGATTCAGCCACCATTCCAATGTGATAATGACTGCGCTGCGTTTCCTAACATGCGGATTGTTCAACAGTGGAGTTCAAATGATTTCAATCTATTGATACCAAGTTGGAGATACATTACAAGACCTCAGTTCACTACAACGGGGTATATCGCAATTGATCATGATATGGAGATCATTGTCATAGCTTTAAGAGGAACACGATCTTTCAAGGATTCGGTAATTGATATAAATTCCGATATGGTTAGTTTATTTGATGTTTGTAATGGATGTAAGATCCATAAGGGATTTTATAACTCATATCGGGCTACATGGGCTAAGATTGAAGATAAAATTAAACTTCTCACGTTGGAAAACTCCAGTTATAAGATATTGGTATTAGGACATTCATTAGGTGGTGCTATCGGAGTATTGATAAGTATTGATATTTTAAAATTCCATAAGGAATTACAATGTATAACCATGGGTCAACCAATGTTTGGAAATGAACAATTTGCAAATTATGTCAATGATGTGTTTAGATTGAACGCTTATAGTTTCACACATGATGCTAAGTTGATTAGAATTGCACATAAAAATGATCCAGTGATAAAATTACCTCTTAGTGATGGGTTTTATATCATTGATCGTTATTCACATTGCTCAAATGAAATTTTCATCAACGAAGAAGGAAATTATGGTCATTTACCATCTATTGATGATATATATTACTGTGATGGATCAAAAGATACGGATTGTTCTTATGGTATGCCCTTCACAAGGGAAAACACTGAACATTTGAATTATTTTAGAACAATGGGAAAATGTGGAATTGATGTACCGCTCAGGTTTAAATGGCCTTGGACTATTTCCTGAATCTGAACTTTGGTGTCTCGTCATCATCATCATCATCATCATTGTCATCATCATCTGATTCTTCAATAGGTAAAGGTTGTGCCTTTTCCACTGCATGAACTTGTTTTTCAGATTCATTAGGTTCTTGTTCTAATTGTCTTCTAAATTCAGGTATATGATCCTCATCATCTCTTCTAATATTCATACCCAATCCATCATCAAGATCATTATCATCATCTGAATCAACAAATAATTTATTTTTTGAAACCGTTGGTTCTTGATCAACCATTGTAGGTTGTCTAAATGTATCTGATCTGAATGCAAATGATTCTTGTGCTTGTTCTCTCACATCTTCATCTTCTTTATTTTGATTTATACCTCTTAAAAATTCAACGTCTTGTCTATATCTAACATCTTGTTTCTTTGGATCATATTCTTCAAAAGGTACAAATTCTCTAGTAAACAAAAAGCTTTGATCTCTTTGTGATTTTTTTGAATTTTTAACAAAAGTTTTAAAATTTTTCCTACCAGCCCATTTGGAATTTTGAGAGTCATTTGTTGAAACAGGTTTAGTTCGTAATGGTATATCAATAACTTCAACAATGGCCAAATCTCTTAATTGATCAGCTGCATCTGCTGGTGTAGTTCCATCATACCCCAACTCGGTGTTTATACGCTCTGTAGCAGATCTTTTGGCATTCATTACTGCATTATGAAATGAAGTTTGTTGTCTTGCTGCTGGTGTTTTAAAATTTGGATCTTTCAGCTCAGAGACATTATTGTTTGTTGGGGGATCATCTTTTGATACAGTTTCCTCTGTTGCTTCAACTTCATTTATAGGAACAGTCGCTGGGACTTGTGTCTCAATTTGGCTATTCATACTTTCTGGAATTGGTGACATTTTGTAATTTGTATCAAGCATCTGGTTGCCCAAAGGCTGGACTTGTGTTCTCCTTTTCTTCTTCTTAGGTGGTTCATATATGGTTTCCGGGGTAGCTTGAACTTGTGAAGTTGGTGTTTCTTTTACCTGTGTCTGAGCTTCAGATTCTGGTTGAATTTGACTTGATTCATATTTCCCACCGCCAGCAAAGAAATCAAGACTATCCAATACTTTAACCTTTTTAGGCCTTTTACTTAATTTGGGTTTTTTAGAAGGTGGTTGTTCTTCCGTTGTTGGTGGAGCAGGTGAAGTTTTGGATATTCTCACTCTCAATAACTGATCAATGTTTACATCTTTCACACTGTTGAAAATGTCTTCAGTGGTGATTAGGTATTTTCCTAGCTCTTTGGCCGCTTCCGTCAAGATTGTCAATTTGTGGTGATCTTCAGAGTTTGGATCCCTTACGGATTGTAAAAAATTTGGAGTGGAGGATTGAAGCTGAACCAACACTATTTGCTTGCTATTATTTGGATAATTTTTGATAAATTCCAAGAAATCAAATGTAGAAGTACTACTAGATATATCGTATGCTGCGGTCTCAGCACCACCTGATTGTAAAATACCACCGATTGAATTTTGTTGAGGTGCATCACCAAATATGAACAATACATTTGCAAATAAAGTAGCTCTTTCACGTCGTACCCCACTGACCGCTGGATTTGTTAAGAAATCTTCAGTGGAAGGTATGTTCTCAGTATAATCAGCCTTCAAGTCATCTTTGACTCCATAAATGGCATTGATCAATTCAGGCGTGACAATGGGTATCCCACTAATCATCGCAGCCAGTGTAGTTGTTGATATACTCATCTCAGAGTTGATCAAATGAGATGTGTATTTCGTGAAATGATAACTGAAGTTGATATCTAGCTCTCTGATCCTAGACGTATCGACTTTTAGTGACTCACTGATCTTGAATGACCAAGGAATGTTCTCAAATGTCAGCGTTTCAGCACCTTTACCAAGAACAACAGTTGTGGAAGTGGTGAAATCTCTGATGATTGGTTCGTTTTGCTCTTTTTCCGGTAGCTGTTTCTTGTTGATGTTCTCGTTTCCCACAATAGTACGAGACCCTAGAACGATCAATTGGAGCACCGATGGCTCGTTGGGGTCTTGGTCTTCCTGTTTCACTCTGATGGCTAAATGGCTTTTGGATACTTTTGGCGAGGCAAAGAAGAACGTCGAGCGCTGGTCTCTCCCAGCAGTGTACTCTTCACCAACACCAAGCCAGTGGCTCCTCTCAGCACCGTCAACATTGTATCTGAGCACCCACATTGGTCTCCAGCTTTTCACCAGTTTGTTGATGTTTTTGGTGAGCTTTGTTTATTCATTTCGCGTATAAGCATTTGAGTTTCGCGCACAAGATGAGCTACAATTACATTCACAAAAGTTGACAAGTTCTTTGTTTATTTATACAGCTTTGGTCGTGGGTGATTTATTCAGATGTTTCTCTGTGTTATTTGCATTCATTTCCAATGATTGTAGCCAGTTATAAGGTATTACAATCAATCATTTGGTTTTCCATTATGCGGTTTAATGAATTTGCTTTGATAGAAACTGACTGTTTCTTTACTGGAGAGGTATGATAAGAAGTACAGGACTCCAAACTTTTGTATCCCTCCAAAGCTTTCGGTTCTCGCTGGAACTCCCTTCACTAGGTAGCACGCTCTGGACTCACATCTCTCTCTTTAGTCTCAACCTCTTTTGCCTTATGTTCCTCTTCACGCTGGTCTCCTTGAACAAAGGCAAAATCAACACTCAATATATGGCCCAATAGTTCTTCACCATCGCCTTCATTCACTGCCTTTTGAGCTTCTTCCAATGTTGCATATTCCACCAAGACATACCCTTTCACATACCCTGTTTGTCTATCCAAATTCAAGTGGATGTTCCTTACCTTGCCAAACTCTTCAAAAAATTCTTGTACATCATCTTCAGAAGTCTCCTCGTGTACATTTAGCCCTATCACGACATAACCTTCGACGGATCTTATAGCTGGAACTCCTTCTTTAGTCACTGGAAGTTTTGATGGGTCTGCGGGTGAAAGTTAGCCATGCACAATTGGAACCTGATATCTCAATACTCACCATCAATGTCCATCGGCTCTCCGTTGTCGGACATCTTTGTCTTTTTCTGTAGTTTTGGTGGTCTTGGTGGAACAATTTGTTTTGATCAACTTTATAGTATAGAAAAAATTCGCGGGTACTAATTACTACTCTCAACTATTAATTCATAGAATATGTATTTTTCTCTCACTAAAAAAAGTTCAATGCAACGGAGAAGGACAAGCCTGGTTTGGCACTATCCTGGGTTCTTTGTGACAATGGGAAGTTATAGGACAAATCGACAATCGCGTTATTTGCTCTATAAGCCAACCCAACACCGGTACTAATAGCACTTTGTTTAATCAAATCTCCAGAAATGGCCAATTTTTTGAATTTTTGCAAATCTGTCTGTTCAAAATTATCACCAGCATTAATATAACTATATAGTCTTAATGGAGATGTTACTGGAGTGTTTGGAATTCTTGAAAAAAATGTGAATCCAGTTTTGAAAAAAGATGAACCACCAATGTAATCATTACCATTCTTTAACCCAACAGAGTTTAAATGGAAACCTTTTAATGAAGTTAATCCACCAAGGAAAAAACGATCACTTATATGTAATTTATCAGATTTGTTTGAATCTAAAGTGAAAACTGAACCTGCGCTAAAGTCAAATGCTGCTGTGAAGTTTTCACCCAAAAATGATTTATAACCTTCAAATTTCAATAATGATTTGTTAAACTTGTTCAATTCAATATCTTTTTCATCTGTTTTCGAAAATGAATCAGCACTGTTAAACCCAGCAAATTCGTTAGTTAAATCCAAGATAACCCCATTTATAGGGAATGCACCGATTAATTTTCTTGTATCATATTTGAAATTTGATTGTAATCCAACTTTACAATCACCACCAGCATCTGAACGAACAGTATCTGAAGCACTATTACTAATGTCACCAATGGTTCTATGTGTCACTGAAACACCATTTGTGAAAATGGCATCACCTTTACTGGATAACCATGTTTTTTGTACACCAAGGAACCCTCCTCTAGCAAATTGGGTATGTGAAGCCCAGGCACTTGCATCAATTGATGAAATAACAGGATTAAATACTGCTCTAAATGATGGATTTTGCTTGAATGGGGTTAGTATGGATAAGTCCCATATTTTCCTGTTTAATGTATTGTTGATTGGATCATAGTTTAAATTAATATCAACTAATAATGAGGATGCATTTTTCAAAAAATTTGGATCTAAATAACGGAATCCAGCTGCTGCATCATAATCTGTACTCGCTGAATAACTTGAGAATTTAAATAATGGGATCTGTGCCAAATTGATCTTGGCTTTCACTGGTACTGGACCTTCAATTAAATTATCATTTTGAGATAATTTAGTAATGGAACCTTGGTCAAGGTCAACACTTATCAATATGTCCTTAAATAAGCCCGAGTATTCTAAATTTTGTTTCAATTGAACCAGTCCAGCGTTTAAATCTTTCAATGGAACAACGTTTTGCTCATCAAGTAATCCACTCAAAAGAGATCTATAATAACTATCTGAGAATTCACCGCCTTGAATTTCAACTTTCTTTAACTCAACAGGTCTAGTGGTTTGGTTGTTTAAGGTTAGCAATTGCTCCTTGTGTTGTAGCGTTTCGTAAAATTTATCAGATGACATCTTTGAGCAGCAATTTAATGAATCAGACGACTCAAATAGCTTTCAATTGAGCAATGCAAAAAGCTTTTAATTGTAGTTTTCCCTCAAATTCTATATTATCTTTCAAATTGACTTTTGATTATTCGTTGAAAAAGTCGAAAGATCCGTGGTGTCCGGATGTTATTTGGGGCATATACAAACTACTTATATTTCTAAACTATTTATTATATTAGCTTTAAATGAATTGTGACGGGACTTTCCACTTTGTAATACATCAGAGTGAACAATTGAAGTCATTAACCACTCTTAGAGCTAATTCGTTTTTTCAAAGACGCAATATGAAAATCTCTTGTCGCATAAATTCCATCCTCAAGTGCACTATCTTTAACACACCCATCTTTATCGATCTCGAGCAACAATCTATCCCCAAACTCTTCAAACCCAAATTTCTCATAGTACGACACAAGCTCATGTTCCACAATCACCGAGGCAAAAAGGTCTTTCTGATGTTCTCTCGCTAGTGTTTCAATTTGTCCCATCAAGATCTTTCCAACTCCCTTTTGGAAAGATGTGAAACCTGTAATCTCCCAAATTTCACCATCTTGACCACTCTTCGGCTTTGATGCTATTGTACCTAGTACATCATCCTCTAGTATACCTTTAAACGTGAAATCTTTATCTGTCCCCCTGACTGTAATCTTCTCATCTTCGATAAGTTGAGTATCATCTCCTTCGGGATCTCTTATCAACACTAGTATAAATGATCCAGGAACATGTATCCCCAAATCATCGAAGAACACTTTTTCATTCTTGATCCTTGTAGTGAGTATCAAATTATATTTGTCTTGTGGTTTTTTGTATCCTTTGTTCAGTACACTTGTGAGAAATGAAACAAGTTCATGTGAATTTTGTGATGTTTCAAGGACTATGCCTGGGATCTTTAATAAAGTGAAAGTCATGCGATATATCAAAGTGTGAGTAAGAGCCAAGTTTCCTCAATCTAATTAACAAAATAACGCTATATAGCTGATCAAGATCTTAATTTATCAGCTAATTAACGACGTTTAATCCAAGCAGTTGATAATTAAATTAAACGTCGTTCACCGATGCGACGTTGGCTTTTCAAATATCGTCATCTCGGCCACAACCGGACTTGTTCTACTAGCCATGGAAATTTAACAAATAAACAAATATCTTTTAATAATATACAAATATAATACAACCATAGTCAAGATCATAGACTTGCCATCCATAATGGATCAGAAGCAGCCAAGTGTCTTGGATTGACAGCTTGTTGAATCAAATCCAAAATATGTTGAGTGCTAACAGAATTTGCACTGTTAACACTACACAATTGTTGAACTCTCTTTAAAATCAGATCAACATTAACACGAACAATCTCACGTAATTGAGCTTCATCAGTTGATGGACGATGTTGTTGTGTAAACCAAGAAATTGCCTCATCACGAACAAATAATGGTAAGAATGTTTCCAATTCAGATTCAGGCTCAGTTAAGGCTTTAGCAATTAACAAAATATGAACTGATAAAATACCTTCTAAACCGGCTTCACCAATCAATGTTTGAATATTTGGAGTTAATCTAAATGGGACACTTTCAGCATTGAAGAAAATTGGAGCAGCACGTTGAGCAGAAACATCCAATCCACTATTAGCATAGAAATTGGTATTAGTCTTACTGCTGGCCAATTTAGTTGGTAACATTTCAAATGTAGTAACAGCACCTGATTTACCATTGATACTTATCTTGTGAGGTTGACGATTATTGATACTCATCATGTAAGTCATAAAGATAAATGAAGCATATTGTGATGTGAATTGTTTGCGGAATAACCAAAAATCTTCAAACTTAGTAAACAATTCAGAGTAATAATTCTTCACCAACTTGTTAGGAACAATTAAAGACTGAATAGCACTCAAAATTTCAACTCTAATACTCATGATATCAGGTTTTGGCAGATGTGGATCATAAGCTGCTCTCATATTTTCATTATAGTACAACAATGGTTGATCACGGTTAATCTTATTCTTCTTGCAATAATCTTCATAAATTTCTTGTAAAGATGAAACAGCCTCATGATCATTCATAATACGAATATGAGGAGACAATGGAATGGCAATTGGTAATGTCAACTGAATGTTACGACGACGTGTTTGGACTTTTCTTGACAAAGTGTCGTTGAAGATTCTGTACAATTGGAAAATTCTCTCTTCACGTCTGCAGTGACGAGCAGCTGGAAATTGAACAGCAAAAGAGTGTAAGCTACCATCATTACCACGAATCTTGATACGCTTGTAACATGCGTGTGTACCTCTGACCAATTGTAAAGTAGGCAAGAAGCGTTCAATCTTGACGAAATGTGAATTATTATCTTTATTCAACAGGTATTGACCTGGAACCTCAATATCTTCAAATTTTTGATGATGGAACTCACTCAGATGTGGACAAACACTTTCAAGATTAACAGATGAAAATCTGCGATCCAATTTATCTTCAAGACGATCTCTCCATTTTCTCAATTTTGTGATATAAGTCTCCAGATTAGGTTTTGATGAGACAAAGTCCTTGTCAAATTCAGCTCTAATATGTTTTGGCAACACAGTATCAGCGAATCTAGTAATGTTAGCCTCGGTGGTAGGTGGCAATTTAGCATCTTCTCTTGGATTTGGTAGACGGTTTGAATATTGGATACCATCATTCAACAAGGCGATAACAAGTCTATAGGCATCTTCATCAGCACTGCACTTGAATCTCTGATTTATCTGATCAACAAGTGACTCCAATGATAGTGCAAGTAATGGATAAGCTGTTTTCAAAATACCCATAATTTCTTCTACATACTCCCAAGGTTGACGGAGACCATTTGATGCTGGACGTGGAGGTTCGGATTGCGCACCATTTTGGCGATTAGCAACAGCCATGGCTTGTCTTTGAATAACAGCAAAATCCTCCTTTGTAGTTCTCAATTGGAAATGCAAGGCTTGTGGGTATGTCTTAGCAATACGAATCAAGATTTGACGAACCAACTTGGCTTCCTTGTGGGACAATGACGTCAACAATTGAGGAATAAATGTGATCCAATACCATACTGGAACTTCACCTCTGTAAGATTCAAATGCTGATGATAAGGTACCACTCGAGTCATCCAAACTTATCAACCATAAGATACGACATAACAGCTTTCTAGCCTTGCCATTTTTGTATAAACCAGCAGCTTGCAAGTAACAACTGATTGCATTGTTGGCATAAATCATTTCAGTTGGATTGTCTTTTGAACGACGATCGTTGAAGTGACCCCATTCGGCCCATGCTTTGGCTAAATTCAAATCAATTTGAACAGCAGTGGCAAATGCTTGATTAGCTTCATCTTGTGCCTTTAGCTTAGCCAAAAACATACCCTTCAAAGTGAAAAACTCAGCCTTCTGCTGGGTAGCAAAGTAGACCAGATTAGTGTTACTGATAACATCCAACCCAGTATTCAACTCATTAGGATTTTGGTAATGACACTTAGCTTGTTCTCTCAATTTAAGGAAAGCTTCTTGAATTTCAATATTTGGCAAAGTGTAGATCTTGGTCAATTGACTGATACAAACATCTGGCATATTATGCTTTCTAGAAACATGTGCAAACCTGTTGATGACCCACGCAATTTCATGGTATCCACGATAAGCATAACTATTAGCGTTTGAGTTACCATTAGCTTGTTGAAGAGCAGGGATAAATGGCATATACACCTTGTTGATAACACCAAAGGCATGTTGACGCCATGTGACAAGATCGTTCCAGATATTGATGTCATCCCAAACATTAGGTAAACGTTCACGCCATGCTTGAAGAACACGTTTCAACTCTTGTGACTTGTTATCCAAGTTTTGAGCATTAGTGGTCAACAAAGAACCATAAACTTGACTAGCCTCCATGAATTCAACATACTGTTGGAAACAATGTAACAGAGGAATATGAGCATTGCTAAATCTCTTTGGTAGTGCATGCCACTTACGTAACGCTGACTGTATACCTTCATCACACAGTTTAGAAAGATCTTGTAATGTTTCCTTCTGTTGCGCATAACCTTGCAAGCACAAGAATGTCTCGAAAATTTGGCGACGTGGAGTTGGAACATCCATAACCGTCTTGACTGATTGCTCCAATGGTTCTTTATCAGCAGTCCAGTCGGCAACACGCCATCCACATTCCAGTAATAAATCTGTGAAACCTTCGTGCTTAGCCAATTCAGTCAATATGTCCCAATGCTGAAGCTTCTCAGCACACAAAATCCAATTATCTTCCCACAATGAGTACTCAGATTCACCATATGGTAGAACACCACTTCTTGCTTTAATTTGGGCTGCTTCATACAGCTGCAAGGCCTTGTCCCATAAACCAACTTGTTCATATGACAAAGCAGCACTGGTTTCAAAGTATTTAGCACGTCTTCTCCACTGGCCATAGAACATATCATCCTCTTGAAGGGTTGCATACATCTCGATCAATGCATCTTGGTTTGTTTCGCGAACAATCGTATTCTCAACTAATGGCTCATCTTCAATTGATTCCAAAACTTTTAATGATTGATACCAGGAGTCAAAACTATAACCTAAATATTTGATGAGGTGCGGTGGCAGCTGAAGATCTGGACACTTGCCAATACCTTCAAGCAAAGTTTGAATGACGTTTGGACGAGCATCAGCTTGACGGGTGTGATAGTCCTTCGAAAGTAGTGAAACGACAGCTTCTTTGAAATTGGTCTTTTCTCTGCGGGAAACCGAGGAATAGGCAACTGGGAAAACATTCACCCAAGTTGTATGAACAATTTCAGGACTCTTGTAGAACAAGTTTGAAAGAGGATAAATGATATCCTTAGCTTTTATCTCGCCAATCTTGGCCAAGAAAGAGGAATGATTGTTGATTAAGTCATCAAGACCTTCTTTTGGATCGTTTTTAACTGCGACGATTCCATTAATTTGATCTAATGATGCAAACTGATAAGTACCTTTCAACTTCAACTTGTGTTCACCATCAAATGCACCGTATAACAATTGAAGAGCTTGATTCAACCACCTGTAGTCAGCTAAATACTCCCAATTTTGGTCTCTGATGACATAATATAATCTCTTGTTGATATCTTTTTCTAAACTGTCATTCAAAATAGATAACAAGCGTTCACGAATACCAACATCAGCTAACCTTGTACCAACCAAGAATGGCTGTTCCATTCTAACTGTAAGCTCGGTGCAAGCCAACGATTTATCCCCAAAAATATCAACAATGATTTGATAGAATTCTTTGGACAATGACAATTCACCTCTAAGTTCAAACACCAACATTTTGACCAATATAGCAGCCTTTTCTTTAGTAGTTGGGAATAGATCAGTGGTAGAGAAAACCCAACCCCTAACAATGGCGATGATTTCCTTCAATAGACGAACATCCAATGAACGGTCAATTAATTGAGCCAAAAGAGTTAAGAAGATACGACGTTGGTCACCAAGTGTTGAAATTCTCATCGCTGAAATGTAGAGGATCTTTTCGAGTAGTTTAGTGGTCATTTTTGCCTCGTATTCAACTTGTGGCGATGCAGAATCAGTTTGGGAAATAGAAATGTGATCTTTGCAAATTTTCGCAAAAGTCCTAATGATACTTTGAACCAACGTGTCCAAGGCTTTTGGATAGTGATTGGCCAAAGCCCATGCCAAAGTGACACCAGCAGCAACAGAGTTGGTATTTTGAAGATCCTCCGACACAACAGTAGTTAGCAATGCCAAGAAAGACTTGACTTCATCGCTCTGTTCCTTTTCATCTAAGCTTGATTCCTCTGAAATTGCAGTCAAAATAATTCTTAAGACTCTTTGTAAGCCTTCTTGAACATCATGATTGTCTGAGCGTAAGCATTTGTCTAACAAAGTTTGAATGAATGCGATGTTCTCAATGATCCATGGTGCTGGTTTGCCTTCAAGAGCAATACCCAACACATCTAGAGCATTAAGACAATAGCCTAACAGATTAGAACTTGATAGATCCGCTTGCACGAGGAATTTTTCAAAAAATGCCAATTTAACAGTAACTTCATTCCAATAACCTTTGCTCAACAATTTATATAGAATGTGCAGCGCCTTCTGACCCAAATCATTTTCAGAAGCTCTTTGAGAACTGATACAAATAAATCTGATCAAAAATGTAATACAAGCCTCACGTTGAACGAATGGCACAGCGTAGTCTCTTGGTGTTGTAATATCTGAGCTTGAAATTTCTGGTGATCCAGCACCATTTGAACTTAGCAGTTTCTCTTCTTCTTTTTCAGTCAAATTTGAAGATGCAACAGGAGCAGATTGATCACCAACAGAACCAACATCAGCTTCTTCCCTGGCTTTAGTTTCCCAGTTCAGGATAAGTTCAGCCAATTCGATGGCTAAAACTTGGTTTTCCAAGGCTGGATTGGCCATGCTCGTTAATTTACCCATGTAGGTAATGATATTTGGAATGAAATGATCTCTCGCAATATAGAATATGTCTGCATGATGAATCAAGAATTGGTAAACCGTCAGGTTTTGAGCAGTATTATTCTCTGAAAGCACTCTTCTAACCCATTTGATCCAACCAGTAGGAGAGCCTGTTTGGCCCATGCGCTGTGGCATCACAGGAGCCAATAGATCCAAAGCTTGTCTAACCAAATATCTTGAATCAACTGTGTGTGTACGCAGCAATGCAACAAAAACTTGTGTCACAATCTTTACTGGAGTTTCATAGACTGAAATAAACGAAGATGTAACAACATAAGCAGCTTGTTTGGTCAATGCGTCTTCCAATTTGATGAAGTTCCAGCTGAATTTGATAACATCCTTTCTTAGATCGGCAGTCACTTGAGGAGCATATTTAATCAACAAAGCTGACAGTTGAAGTAATTCAAATCTCAAATTATCAACTGAACCAGCAGTATGATTTGTAATCATTTCATTTGAAGCTCTCCAAATCTTATTGTGTACCAAATCTAACCAAAGTGGCACCTTTGAACCTTGTGGTTTATTGGTCAATGCATCCAAATTACCACTTAGAAGACCTTCATTAATAACAATTGCGTTGAAAATGTGCTTCAAAATGAAACTTTTAGACTTTAATGATTTATTATCGGTGACAAACAAGATGGATTTTGTCATGTATTCTTGACGAATTTCAGTATCTTGAGATTTGACAATCTTGGTGAAGATGAAGTCCTCCAAGTCAGCAGAAATTGGAATATCTAATGATGAAAGTAAGTCAACAAATCCTAAGATGATATCAGAATCTTTGATATTGCTATGGAAAAACTCAACAAATAGAGACTGTAATTTTTCAATGGCTTGTCTGATACAGAAATGAATTGGTGATGTAAGCACGGCATTCTGTTCAACAGAGATAATCTCTTTTGATAGTGAAGAGACATCCAATAATAATTGTTTGTGGCTCATCAACCATTCAGGATCGTTTTCAGAAATGTTCTCAATCAAATCGATAAGGTTTGCAAATTTGATTGATTTGTTTTCCGAATTAGTCTCTTGAGAAACAGTATTATAGAAAACGCCAATGTTTTCCTTGATTACCCTATTCAATTGAGTACACTCTTTCAATCTTATAAAGTAAGACAATCTTGTTCCCAGTGGTCTCAACTGGAATTGAGAAGAAAAATATTGGAAACTTTCTTGTGGGAAACGATTCAAAAATTTGGCGATTGGCTCTCTAAATGGTGAATCTTGCTTACGACGTAAGTTGTCTTCCAAGTATTGTAAAGTCTTCATAATCTCCTCCATGAAGGTATATGCTTTTGGTGGTAACAAATGGAAAATATTCAAAATTGCCACAATTATCTTCACAGTTGAGTTGTTTTCAAGTTCTTCGAATGCTATTGAATGAAGCACAGCAGGTTGAGCCCAAGCCATCAAATGATCCAACAATTTTCTACCGATTTCTACCTTGAAGTAGGTAATTAGCAACTCCAACAGACGAGCCAACGCTTCTAAACCAGAAACAGTCAATTTCTTGTGATCAGACAGATTCATCAGCATTGGACGTAATCCATTCTGTAATAGCTCTTTTGGAAGTTTAGCATTTTGGGATAAGACTTGTTGTAACCCTTGATGAGAGGCATTGATGATTTCAGTGGATTTAGCACAAAGAGTTTTGAAGAAAACTGCCAGTATTCTGATTCTGGTGTGACCTTGCTGGCTTGAAATAAATTCAGGTTTTGTCAATGCTAGTGATAATAATCTAATACAAACCACTCTTAGCTTAACCAGTTGTTCTGAAGTACGATGTTCAGAGACTTTATGAGCACTTGTCAGTGATTCGTCTTCAGCATCGACCAAAGTCAAAGCTTCCATCAATAATCTATTCAATTCATCATTGAAAGTTAAGAACGAGTCATCCAAGCCCAAACAAAAAGTGATGGCATCAATATTACCGATTTGCATTGGGAAAGGTAAAGCCCTCAATGGTTTACCAAAGATTGGAGTCAGTAAGATGCTCTTACATTTTTCAATCATCTTGGCAATTGGAACACCAGATGTTTCAGATAAAGCTTTCAATGATTTTTGAGCAGTTTCCCTCACTATAGGATTAGCATTACTTAAATCATAAACCAATGCACCCACAATGGTTTGGAATGGTTTCTCCAAAACCTCTGCTTCTGTTGCCTGTTCATTTGCCTTCACCAATACGTTCAAGACCAAATATTTAGCAGTTTCGCAAACTTCATGAGGCGCCTCCGGATTAGTATCTCTCAACACATAGAACATTGAATGAACCAATTCAAATTGACGAGGTTTAAACCATGAAACTGGAATATCCAATTCGTTAACCATGGTAGTTAAACCTATACAACTTGCCAATTTGTTGTAGTATGCTTCATCATAACTTGAATGTACGAATGCATTGAACAATGAGCGCAAGACTGGGAACTCCAACGCTTTCTCTTTCGAGCCAAAAACCAAAACCGATGTGTCGTAAACGATTTTTATAGCTTCAATACCAGCTTCTCTCACTTCGATGATACATGAGCTTAATGCATAGATGATAGCATCGAAAACAATACGTTCAGAAATGACGATTTTACCTTCTTTATCATCGACTTTGAATGGACGTTGATTTTTGAATTTTTCAGTCAAAACTTTTGTAACACTCAATAAAGTGAAATGCTGAGCAATATGTTTGATTAAGCTTGTAGCTTCATCTTTAGTCTCTGGAATGGAAATTGCATAGAAGATAGACTTGTATAAGCGTAATGCTAATTCTTGCTCACGGTTGTATTTTTGTTTGCTGACAACAACTTCACCTTCAATTTCAGGTGTTTCAACTTCAATTTTTTCTTGAGATATCAAGTCAGCAGCAGATGATAAACTTTTAGCATAGTCTTCTGGAACTTCAGTTGAAGGAATGAACAACAAAAACACTTTAGAAAGATAGTTGAAAGCACTTATTCTATAATGTGACTCAGCTGTAACATCTTCCAAGATTTCTAAAGCCGGTTTGATACCTGGAGTTATAGACAATGAGTTTTCATCGCCCAATCCTTCAATTTTGAACTTTGCGTTGATTTCTTGTTGTAGATCATCAGCAATATCCAAATCTTGATGAGGCTTGATAAATTTACGATTTCTACCACCCAATTTACCTAAAATTCTAAATGTGGTATGAGAATGTTGATGATGATAAGGTAAAGGTTTCAGATGTTTCCACAATGCCTCCATAACTTCTTCAATGACAGGTTCAATGATTGGATCAAAGTATTCAGCTGTCAAGTTATCCACACATAACTCCAAAGTTCTCAAACCTTGACTCACCAAATCCTGAGAATTATTTAATGCTAGCACCAATGGTCTCATTAGGTAATTCAAATGTGGAACCAAAACACTTAGTCTCACTGGGACGGTCAAACAAAGTTCGACATAGATATCACGTTCTTGTGGACGGCGAGCATTCAAAATCATTCTGTTCAATGACTCCAACAAAACTTGTAACAATGGCATGATCTCCTTGTACAAATTTTCAAATCTACCACCACCTATACTTCTAAATAAAGTTCTGATCAAATGAAAATATGCGATCGGTTCTTTGGAAGTTGTGGTTAATTTTAATGATGTCAAAATCAAATCATTTAAATGTGGTAAGATGACTTTTTCATTCAAAGTTGGGAACAAATTCACAGACATGAAACATAGTTTGAATAATCTTATCAAGATATTTGATTTAATAATATCATCACCACCTAATTCATGTAATCTTGTCTTTAAGAATGAGATCAAAATACCCGAGAAATTTGGAGATGTGTTTTCATTGGCAAGGAAAAATTGTGGAATATGTAATAATGCAGATTCTTTCAACATTGCATTGTACAAAAATTCAATCTCAGCCTGAACAATTTCATTAAATGTTGCAGCGTCAATGTGCATAAAAATAATGGCGAAATTTTCCATCAAATCTTTTTCCTCTTTTGATGAGCTCACTGGTAATGAAGGACCTGAAATTTCATAGATATGTTTATTTTCCAAGATTTGCTGTTGAGCTTTCTTAGAATCTTTGGCTTGTAATGATGATGATGAAAAAAATTTCATACCTGATATACATTCACGGAACAATTGTCTCAAAACTGTAACTTCTTCATTTGAGAAAACACGAGCGAAATCATTCCATTTAGAATTTTGAGTTTCATCTTGACTAGGAGGTGGTTGAGGATTGAAATTTTTCAAACCATAACTAATAGTCTTCAGAAATTGTAATAATGTACGGAAAAGATAACGAGCATCTTTCAATGGATCAGCTGAATTTGGAGGGCTGATCAAAATTGGAACTTCTCTTTGTATATCAAAGATATCATAATCACGTGATTCTTGTTCCTTTTCTTTTTCATTATCACTTTCATCATTCATTTCAACATCCCCATCCTTGTCCTTGGAGACTTCCACTGAATTGGAATTAGGATTGTTCTTATGGAAATATTGACTTATATCCTCATCATTACCCAAGTTCTCGGACTTCATTAGCTCTTTTTGAGTTTTTTCCTTTTGTGCACGTTTATTCTCCACATCATTATGATGTTTCATAATGTTTGGATATTGTCTGTTGAGAGCCTTGAATCGTTTGGTGAATGCATCAATAATCAACATGAATAATTGTCTACCTTCAGCTTTCGAATTCAAACGCATTATACGTTCCACCAAGTTCAGTAAGAGTTTGGCACTCATAATTTGGACAGTCAACGCCAACGTACCATCTTGTAAATGATTACAATACATCGTTATGGTTTTCAGTATCTTATCTGTGGTTAATTCATTTCTAACATTGTGAACGAAATCAGCAACTATACTGTAGGCCAATGGGCGTAAAGTTTCATGAGCTGTCAAGCCATCACCAATCAAAACTTTTTCATCAAATAATAGATCCAGCTTGGGTATGAACAAGTTTCTATATGGTGTTGTTAAGATGTGTCTAGTTGCATGCAAAAGTTCTTTTCTTGCAGCTGACAACTCACTTGGACAATCTTGTAATAATCTCATTATAAGCGTTGGTATGATCTCAGTGTACTTGTTCAACAAAGCTTGTGAATAACCTCTGATGAAGATGTAAGCCAAAAATGAAGCAGCTTTAACTTGACCCAAGATGAAATCACCATATGCCAGCCTATTCTTGATAGCTGATGTAACTGAGGTCAATCTTTGACCTTTCTCTTCTGCCAATCTTCTAGCCTCTTGCTGTTGAGGAACCTCAGTTTGTAAGACCTGTATGATATATGGAATAAAATCAGGCAATGAAGTGGTAACTAGTTGTTTATAAGAAGAGGTTAAAGTGACCATTGTGATGGGGCACTCTGCTATAGTCTTGAAAGAAAACATCGCTTTGGCAAGATGATTTGATTGAGCATCATCATTACCCAAAGGTGACATTGGTCTTGGAGAATTGAAATTATTTGGTGAGTTCGTTGAATTTGGTGTATTGATATTATTGTTGGCACTATTTGGCAAATTGGAGTTGTTAACAAAAATGTCTTTAACCAACTGATCCATATTCTTATACATTTCAACGATGATTTGTATAAAAGGTTCGGCCTTATCTGCTAATATAGTTTTATAAGATTTGAATAAACTGGTTGATATTTTCAGACACAAAACACCATTTTCCTCATTTTCGGATTGAACAAGCTTGGTCAACAAGTCGTTAATCTCCAACGCATATTTTTGAAAGAAATCATTCATTGTGGAACGGTGGAGGATCTCCAAAATGGAGTTTCTCAATTTATGTTCAATTGATTGACTTGAAAAACTTATGGGAACGGAGTTCAATAAGGAGATATAAATCGGTATCATTTGTTCCACATAGTGTTCATAATCGTTATTACCCGTAAAGGCTTCCACCATGTCAGATAGTTCTGATATTATAGAATGCTTGGTTTTAAAATCAACATCTTCTTTTAGCCTATTGGCAAAAGTGTCGATTTGGGCCGTGTAAGACATGACTGATGTTTCAAACTTGGCCCCAAATCAATATGTGTATAATTAAAGGCTGATTGGGTTTGTTAGCATTAAAACCTGGTACCGAGGTGCTTCATACTTACTCTTTGATATTTGAAAAGATACCTATTATGAGTATTGGAAAAGAGTACTAGTAGAAAAGGCACAGTATTTTGATATAGAGCGGGTTCATCAAATATGAAAGAAAAAGCGGTAAAAACAGTCAATGTATATATCGCCACCCACAACACTCCTTGTCCAGTTTCCAGACTCTGTAGTTGATCTTTATAAAGAATAAGAACTCTGAACAACAACAATAAACACGAACAATTTAGTTCAGTTTTTTCGTTTTTCTCAGCGCTCAGTGGAGTTTTTTGGAGGATGAGAAAAACAGCGAAGAGAAAAAACCACGAAAAACAATTCTCACGTGCTAATCACGTGATATGTGTCAAAATTATAGAGTCTACAATGATTGACATATTCATCTTGACTCAAATAAATTTATGGTTGACAGCTAAACAAATGTAGAGTCTTAAAAGATAATAGCCCATAGAGATATAACAGCCCATGGCATACCTCGGTAAAAGTTAAGAGAAGCACTTTGCATCGTAACGACGCAGTATACCAATATTATTCTTCAACACGATAAACCATGATCATCTTTCGCTCAGCCTAACACATATCTATAACATCGGCTAAACCCTCAATCAACTAGCCGACATTAACCATAGTCCTGCTACAACCGGCCGTTTTATTATCAAATTTATGTATTCACGATAAATGACCTGAGACCTGACTATGCTAGATTCGCGTTAGTCGTTACGTCATAGGTGTCTATTGTTTTTGAGCGAGCGTGGCCTATATCTAAACGTCTTACTATTGAGATGAGGTTCTTACACCACCACAATTGAACGCTGGATACCTTGACATCACATCTATACCCACTCTTCATCTCGCCAACAATATCACAATCAAGACCATATCCATCACCACCAACTGACAATCGACCCTTAATCATTTTAACGCTTAAGCATCAACTCTCATGCACAGAGTCACTTATCAAATTTGTTCAGCCACGAACCTAATAAATAAAACCGTAAATCTTTGAGAGTCTCGTATCTCACTTGGCAGGTTATATTACTTACACCAAACTATAAAAGCATACCACTTTCCTTAATTCTTTACCCATTTGATGATATGATCTCAATTAACCAACAATCAATAAATCATGTCTCAAGAACAATACTACGACGCTGCTAAAGTCCCTACAGATGTTCCATCATCTAATGACGATCCTTTCAATCAACAACAACAACAACAACAACAAAGTTTCTATCCAAGACCAAATGGTAACGATAATCCTGCTATAATTTCCACAGAACCAGATGCTATCAAAAAGATAAGTTATTCAAAACAATATGATGTTCAACCTCAAGGTTCATATCAATCACTAGTTAATGCTTTCGGTAACTTTTTTGGTTATTTTGGTATGGTTTGTTGTTGTCCATGTAGTAACCCATATCATGATGTTAATCAAGGTTCCATTGGGTTGATTACCAAATTCGGTGAATTGGCTAGAGTTGTTGATCCAGGTTCCACTTATGTTAATATTTTTAGTGAAAAATTACACAGTGTGACTATTATGATTCAAGTCCAGGATATTCCAGAACAAGCATGTTTAACTAAAGATAATGTTATTGTTTATTTAAAATCTGTTCTTTACTACAATATCATTGATCCTCAAAAGGCTGTTTTTGGTATTTCAAATATCCAAGATGCTATTGTTGAAAGAACACAAACCACATTAAGAGATGTTATTGGTGCAAGAGTTTTACAAGATGTTATTGAACGTCGTGAAGAGATTGCAGAGGCCATTCAAATAATTATTGCTCAAACCGCTTCAGAATGGGGTGTTCATGTGGAAAGTATTTTGATTAAAGACTTACAATTGTCGAAAGAGGTGACTCAATCATTATCTCAAGCTGCTCAAGCAAAGAGAATTGGTGAATCCAAGATTATTACTGCTAAAGCTGAAGTTGAAAGTGCTAAATTGATGAGACAAGCGGCTGATATCTTAGCTTCGAAACCTGCTATGCAAATTAGATATTTGGATGCTATGCAAAATATGGCTAAATCTGCAAATTCAAAAGTTATTTTCATGCCAAGTTCTGGTGAAATTGATAAAGCTGCTTCCAAGCAAATTGAAAGTGGTAACTTACAACCAATTGATGAACGTCATCAAGATCAAACTGAAAATTATAAGAATATGATTGCAATGAATGAATCTTTGGGTCATGATCAAAACTAATTTAACAACTACATGTCCACAAATGCTTTTCTCTAATGTTTAATAATTTTCACGCTTTTTATATAATGAATTATGAACTTAATACATATATCTTAATTATAACAATACTCCTTGTAACAATCATTGCAGAAACTAGGTACCTGCATATCGTTTAATAAGCTAATTCTTCTTTCCTTCCTATCAAACTCTCTTTTGATCATTATACACCCAATGCATTTATCATAATTTTGATCCACTGTAGAATTTTTGTAAGTCATCATGTTGTAAGAATTTTCAATCATTTTGTTCACTTCTTGATCAGTGTATGTCAATCTAAACGTTGAAGTATTCGATTGATACGAATGTTGAGTATTACCAAAATATCCAATGATTGGTGGGAAATATGAATTTACAACATCATCAGGTTGGAAAGATCTCTTGGGATATTTAGAAAGATGACACCCAAAGAAGACTGGTTTAGTATTTAGTTTCTTTGAAACAAAGATATTTGGTTTGGGAATAGTGGGGAAGATATCAATTGTTCTTGGTGCTCCATCAATAGAAATTGTGATACCTGTATGTTCAGAGCTATTGTATCTTTGCCAAGTATTTCTCAAAATTGTACCATTAGGCCAGCCTTGAACATCAGCCGTGGAGTCAATCGCAAAGATAAGATCCACTTCACGTGTTTTTTGTAACAATGGTTGTAATGGTATGTTTTGGCCATCTTCACCGCCATCAACCATGTAAAGATGTTTGCTATTATGTATCTCACTTGATTGATCACCAAATTTATAGAATGGATTCGGTGTATAAAGTGCATAATCTGGATGTTTTTTAGGATCAGCACCATCTTGCTTTGATGTTAGGCCAAACGTGTTCAACACGGCTTTGATAGCTCTGAATTTATCTTTGGTTGATGAAGCTGCCAATTGCCAAACATAAATTAAAACATTATTAAAAAGTGAAGACGAGGTTCCAGTGATGAATCCTGAGTTATCAAAATTATTGAAACATACAGCTTTTTTAGAAAGATGGAAAACAGGTTCACCTTTGCAAAGATATGAGCCCAAATATTTAAGATTCGTGAACATCTTGAGATCCCATGAACCAAATTCAAATGGTGTGAATTCAAATATATTAGAAGTTACACTTGACTTTTCCACGCCTGGTTCTCTTGAATTTGTAACAATAATGGGTAAAGGTTGATAATGATTTTTGAAAGATTCAAGATTAACAACATTCGAGAATGTGTTATTGGGAGCACGAGCATATTTGGGGAATATTTTTCTAGATAACGCTCTACCCCAATAATCAGTGAATGAAACTGGAAATCCAACTGATTTTTTGGATCTAACTTCGACATGTAAGTTCTTATAAAAGTTGAAAATGTTTTTGAGATTCTTCATTGATAGTTCAGGTAGCTCATCTATATTTGGTAAGATATTTGGTGATGTAGAAAGTTTTGGCTCAAGTGCTTCTTTCTTTTTGAACATATCTTTGAAGAAAGTCTTGAAATTATCAAACCAATCATCATTCGGATTTTTACCCGAACCATTTCTTTTAACGAGTCTTCTTTTCAAGGAATTATCTTCCTTCTCTTCTTCACTATCGCCCAATGATTCATTATCATCATCGTCATCAAGGTCAGGAAGCATTTCCAAATTGTGGTAGAAAGTTTCAAACACTTCGTCAAGATAATCATTATTATCATCCTCATCGTTGTATAATACCGAGCCACCAAAATCAAATTCAGATTCACTTCCTTCTTCCCATCCATCCTCTTCCTCATCATCGTCCACTGAACGCTTTTTTTTCCCAATTCTGTGCAAATTCTCGTAGAATAATGGATCATCGTCTTTGAACCCACTAGGTAAAACTTGAACATCATTTCTCGAAACTTCAATTTGATGAACATTAGGGATCCCTTCCAATAATGGTTCAGTCATTTTCCAATCTTTACTCATCTTGACAATTGGTTGAAAATCACTAAGCACAACAGACATTAATAACCATGAACCACCACTTATAGCACTTATATACGAAGTAGATTGTAAAATGCCACCTAAATGACCATCATGTGTTGAATTTAATGAACGATCATCAAAAGCCGCTAAAACACCAGCACCATTCAAGAATGATCTATAACCGCCACCTGAAATGGCAATCCCCACTGAAATGGGTTTAAAGGATGATAGACTGAACTTGTGAACATCGAGGCCTGGTATTCTCACTCTGTGAAGAAATTTTATGACGGCTTTTTGGGTAAGGCGCTGTCTTTCATCTGTATAGCTTCGTTCTCTATCACATTGATCCTATTGAGTTAATATTCAGTTCTTCATAGACTGATTTATGGTATCTTCATACTGAACCAAGTCTCGCTAATGGGAAATTTGGGCAATTAACTGGGACTGGTGCATAGGAGTTGGCTCTTGGAGAATCTAGAGTAGCACAACTGACTAGACAGTATAATATGGCTAATAAGAGTAACCTGAGCATGTTTGGCTTTAGCCGCTGTATTTCAAAAGTGAGCAAAATCTGTTATTTTGTGTTTTCTTTGAATTATGATATATGACTTGGTGATTTGGTTGATGTTGAAGTTAATATTTTTTACTACAATTTGCTATGCTAGTTAAAAAAAACAAAATGTAGATTTTCATTATGCACAATCATTTGAATTATTCCGCCGACTTTAAAGATTTAATGACATCATCAGCGACTTCTTTAACAAGATCTATACTCTTTAATATCAATTGTGGTTTGATACTTTTCAAATTCCCATCATTTAATTTAACATTTTCAGTTGGAGAAATTGGTTTACCATCGAACCAACTAACAATTAATCCATTATCACTAACTTCCATTTCTTCAACATTTGGATCAACAATATAATTTTTACCTATTATAGCCACAGTGAACACTATAGGGAATTGACCTGTTAATCTATTGAATTCATAATCATGGAAAGTTGGTTGTTCTTCAATTTCTTTATCATCAACACTTGATGTAATTTTTGGTAAATATGTATTGTTTAATGCTAGATATGATGTGAATGTGATAAGAGTTAATGGATATGAGTAGTTTGATATCACAAGAACGTCAATGAATAATTTATATGCAAATTTTGTGGTTAAATTTAATGAATCTTTAGAAATGTGTTTAGTGTATAAAGTTTTCAATGCTGCGACTAAATTTAATATGAATGAAGTATCATCTCTATGACCGGATACATCAACATCCACAGAGACTAATTCATCAGTGGTTTTCTTGTCAACAACTTGAGCTTTAACACTGACAATACATTCACTACCATCACTCAGTGTAATTTTGGCTGAACCGTTTGAATTTTCCAAGAACCCTATATGAGACTGGATTGGTCTAAATTGTTTATTGCTTCTCCCATCAGGCCTTATTGGAGGTGATTGTTGCAATGAATCGTATAAATATGATCTTTCTGTAGCTGATAAAATCATCTTGATGGTTATTACACTATTGTATTATAGTACAAATTGTTGTTATCTCTAATTGATCTATACAAATTGGTGTAACGTTTATTGGCAAAACTTTTTTCATTAAGCCAGTCGCGACTTTCTTTTGCGCCAAAGCATCCCAAATCAGGCAATTACGAGAACAGACTCGCAAATATTCGGCGCAAATTTACATGGATGACAATTTGCGAAATTCCAAAACAGAACGATATGCCCAACAACACCCACAAAGTTTTCGCATAAATTGATTCATTAAGATCTCTCAATTGTGATTCTCTCTTAATCAAGTGCTGCATATCCTTTTCAAATTTTTGAAGGTCTCTTTCCACTTCGTCAACGAGTATCTTGTTTGCTGATGCCAATTTCTCATCTAGATCTTTCTTCTCTTTGAAATCCACTTTAGGGTCTTTTTGAAATATTTCGACTTTCAAAGACATTGCTCTTGCAACACCTGGATTTGACCACGAAGCATCGCTGACTAGATTTAAGAAGCATATATCCACCACACTTCCAGGCTCTGGCTTGATAACCATTCTGGTACTCAGATCCTTGATATGCTGTAGACAGCGTTAGTATATTGATCATTAATGTGGAATCGAATTGATACTTACATCTTTCCTTCTTAAGATGTTACCATTTTGATCTCTGATCATAACGTTTAATTTTTGATTTGGTAATTCACCACCTGAACCAATTTCCACCACTGTTAATTCATCCTCCAAGTCATATCTAAAACATTCGAGTCCCTTCTCGAGATCCTTGGGGCTCTTTATCTGCCTCTGCTTTATAGGCTCTAGGTAAAATCCCAATGTGTTGAAATCTTGATTCAACGCCGTACAAATCGTTGTGAGCAATAGTACCCAAAAAACCTTCACCATGATGTCCAGCACCGTGTATATAAATTGTAGAAGATGAGAACTATGTCCTCCAGGAAATAAAGTTGTATGGTAAACAAAAGTGATGAGCTTCAGATCAACAAATGGAAAATTCTCTTGAATGTGGAATTTGTTGTTTTGGCGATGGGCGTCTCGACTCTCGAGACTTGGAGGCTTGTACATAAAATTTCCATCTGGGGTAAAACTATATAGCCACAAAAGTGAAAAAATGTGCGAAAAGCTCTGAAAATGGAGAACTTGTTGCTCAAATGTATAAATGTGTGATGCCAAGTCAATTATATGTAGTTACCAGTGGGTAATACCTTTAAGTCAAGGTTCATTAATCGTTGAATGCTGAATGTTGTTCCTTGTTTTGACAAGTGACAAGTGTGTACTACTTTCTGAAGATACGCGCTTCAAAAAAGCAACATAGTGCAAGATCTGAAAGATCTAGAATTGAATTACTACGAAAAATTCACATACAAAGAGCATCATAATTCATTGAAAATAAGTAAACACGAAGTAAGCATCATTCGTAGACAGTCATTAAAGAGAAATGCTGTTTGGTGCATCGATACCATTGTCAGTATTGATGAAATTTTGCTCTCTGGTTTTACCATCAGAGCCCTGCACCACTGGTTTACCGTTTTCGGTGGCTCTCGCTGTATCATCTCCATCAGTCAGTGGGAGACCTCTATGAGACAATTCATTGTTTATAGCATCAATTCTCTCCTCTTGGTTCTTTGCCACAATTTGGTTCTCATTGATGATATCCTTAAACAATTGTTCATCGTTCTGATCCAGTTCATTCAGTTCATCATCACTATCATCACTTTCATCGTTCAGCTCCTCCTTGTTGATCAATTTGGTTAACTTGTGGTTGGTTCTGAACAATTTGTTGATAGACTTGTGTAGTTGCTGTTTGACGCTGTATAGCTCAGAGTCCTGAACTTCTCTTAATGTGACAATAAACTCTTCGATTTGCACTGGTCTCTTGATGGCTGACATGGTTATTCGTTCAATTAATGTTGTAAATAAGCTTCTATTGTTCAATTGTCGAAAATATTGGCATCTACACCGCTTTATATACTTTTTCTGCCCCAGGCGAGAGACGTCACAATAAAATAAAAAAGTGGTGATCCTAAAAAACCAATTTTGCTACCAAACGAGAAAAATCTCGAAATTGACACAACACCAAAACACAGCAAAAAGAATCAACAAACAGCCGCTAATTAGACAAACACAATGGCTACGCTCAATCAATGGTTCTCGAGCCTGGAAGATCTCGGCACGATCAATGACAAGATTCAAACACTGGAAGCCGAGAGAGAAACACTACAGAGACAATCTGATCCCAATGCACAAGCAAGCTCAACAGATGTCAACGTTGAAGAATTATCAAAGCAATTACAACTTGCAATAGCAAACTCCGACGTGGATACCATCAACGCGCTGATAATAGGACATGGTGATATACCTTCACTGGTGGCGGCTAAGAACCTGGTGCTGGAGAAGCAGAGACTATTGGAACAAAAACACCAAGAGTCTGTATACAATGAGATTCAACAGAGATTGAGTCAAGTGATTGATTTCCATTTCGAAGATTTGACAAAAATCAAGTCTGATATTGCAACAAAGCTCTCCAATGCTGATCTACGTGATTCTTTATACAAACAATTAGATGAATTGATCATCTCTTTGAAACCTCACTATTCACAGGCATTAGTCGAGTCAGCATCAACATCAAAATGGTACAATTCACCATCTTTGTCGCCAAAATTAACAACAGATTTCGAAAATTTATTGAATTTACAATCCATTTCGCACACTCAACCAAGATATCCTGAACCTTTGTGGGCACTGGAAATTTTGGCCAAAAATTTCAAAGTTAGTTTTGATTATCATTTCAATACAGAAAAAGATACAAATAGAATAGATAGACCTGAATTGTTTTTCAATTACTTTACAAACTATCTCTCAAATCATTTGGCTAAATTCAACAATGCATTTTCGTTCCAAAACACTGCATATAGTGATCATTATATTCATACAGAATTCATCACTGCGTTACTAGTTCCAGTTCGTGATAAATTTTCACAAGTACTAGATCTATTAAGGGATAGAACAACTGAAAACAATATTAATGATGACACTGTAAAACTATTTATCCATTTCATCAAGGAGACAATCACAGTTGATCAAGCTTTAATACGTGATTTCTTATATGATCCTGGTAATGATGCTCAATGGCAAGGATTATTTGCAATTTTCACTTATACTGATTTGGAGAAATGGTTAAACTATGAATTGAAATTAAACTTGGCGAATTATGATAAGATTATGAATCATCAAAATGTTTTCCAAATTGATTATACCTCTGTTGATGATTCACAATTGAAACCAACTTCATCTGCTATAAAATTGAAATTCTTATTTGAAAATATAACCAACAATTTCAGTAAATTTTTCATATTAAATTATGAAAACAATTCAAGTTTGAAAAAATTTAAATTAAAATTTTTCGCAAATATTTATCTAAAGATATTAGAATCATATTTTGAAGTTTTAAATGATGGATTTTCTGCATTTAGTGAATTATTAAGAAAGACAAGATCTGTCATAACACCAAATAAGCATGCAGAGATTGATATAACAGGTACGAATGGTCTTGAAAGAATATTTAGATTATATTGTTCTTTAAGATATATCATCAACTCATTAAACTATTGGGATCAAGAATTCATATTCATACAATTGAATCATCTTTTCAATGAATATTCAACAAATAAAACTCATTCTTTATTCACATCAATCCTATCAGATTATAATAATCTTTCAGAAAAGACATTACAATTGATTCATACTTTCTATGGGAAAGCCACAACAAACTTACTTAAAAATTATACCCTGTTAAACGACTGGAATGATCAAACTTCAAATTCCTCACCAACATCATTCACACCACAGTTAGCCAGTGTTATATCATCATTATCAGATTTTCTACAATTTACATCTCGAATCGTTTCATATACGGATTTTATTATTATAAAGAATAATTTATCATTATCTATTGCAGAATATTTTTTCAATAATATAATCAAGAGTAATCATTTTAGTCATAAAGGTATAAAGCAACTTGAACTTGATTTTAGTATAGTTTGGGAAAATTTACAACTCTCGGGGAAATTTCCTCTTTATAAAAAAATCATTGAAGCATTTCAAATAATGAATCTTGATGAAGATCAAATTTCACAATTTGGTCCATATACTAATAGAACACAATTTGCCAAAGCTGGACAATTTGATGTATTGAAAGAAACATTACAATTAGAATCATTACAAGATGGTGATTTGTTGGATTTGTTATTACGTATCCATTAATTAATAAATAAATCACATGCATTAAAGATCTTTAGTAGTATTGCTCCATTATATTTTGACTATAAGTATCCCCAGTATCTCCTTCTTCTAGTTTTGTATTTTGTACAGTAGATGAATCTTCTACACCAACTGTACCTATCCCCATATTCCAATTTCTAAAATTTTCAAACATTTCATTAACATTTGATATAAACCCTGTAGGTCCAACATCAAAGAAACTTTCTTCATTTTTAGAATTAACCCAATCTGTTTTTTGTTCAATTTGAGATTTTGAAGGTTGTTGAACTTCAGTTAAATCTATTTCTTCATTATCCTTTTGAATATCATCTCTATCCAAAATTGATTTTAATTCTTTTGCCTCTTCGTCATCAGGTGTATTGGAACGATAAGATTCTAAAGATTCTTTATATTTCAATTCATCAACACTAAAATGATTTTCAATTAAATGATCAATAACATTCCAACCATAAGCATTAGCAAATCTTCGACGTACTAAAATGTTATTATGTGCATCTGGTTCTAAATTTACAAGAACTTTCCTCCAACTCATCCCATTATGCCATTCGCGGGCAATCTCTTCTTCTAATTCTTCAAAATGCACAGTTGGGTCCCAATTTTGTATAAATGTTTTCTTTCTAGTAATTTTAGGCGGGATATCAGCCTCTGTATAGACTCGATCATGAATTATAACATTTGGTCTTGAATTGGGATCTATAATGTATTTAAGAGGTGGTAATGGTGGTAAAAGTACAGATGTTGCTGATTCAATCATTGAAGTTTTAGGGAAATTCTTCATAGCTTTCTTATCTTCATCATGAGATTTTTCATTATTCCCAGCTGCAGAAGGTTCTTCTTCATTGTGTTGGGTTTGGGCATATTGTGATTGTGCATTAGGTGCTATTAGGTTAATAGCACGTTGAAATGGATTTATAAATGATTTTGTAGCTTTAGTAATCATATCATCTTCAATGACCTCTTCGTTTTCAATTTTCGTTGAGTTGGGGATTTTCCCACTTGGTTCTTGTAAAGAACTATCACCTGTACTTCTTCTCCTAGTTTTTTGTGCATTGGCCACTTTTGTTAAACCCTTCCAATCCAAATATAACAATGCTGAAGTGTATAAGGGTACAATCCCATCATTTATAGCATTTGCATATAAAGTTCTATTATGGAATCTTTTTAAGATCTTATGAGTTGGTCCAGTGGGTAGTAAACGTAATAGTGGTTCTTTACCCTGTGTAACTTGTAATCCTAAATCTTGACCAGTTTTCCCCACAACACCAACACTTAATGCAGCTTGAACATATGCAGGATTATCAGTGACTATACCTAGGAGGGGTGAAGCCAATGTTATGAAATTAACTGGTGTAACTTTTTGGAAAAACCAAGGGAAATTAAGTTCAATATATGCAATGGCAAAAGTTTGCACTAACCCACCTAATGAATGTCCAATAAATGAAATTTTGGTGATGTTTTCAGTGTATAGTTCATTCACTATATATTCAGCAACTCGACTTCCCAAATATTTAACACCCTTTTCAGTCTTACATGTATTTCCCTGGAACCCTCTAACAATCATATTTTCTCCACATTCTTTAGCTTTTTTATCTAGTTGTTCCTTGATATAGTACATATCCGCCGTGACGTTTCCATGAAGACCATGAGTCACCATAACCAAGTGGACCTCTTTGTTAGGTAATGGTTTGGGTAAATTCCATAGATCCAAAGTATCATTTCTATTAACAGTTAATTGTTTACTAAAACTTCCCAATTTGTCACATTTTAATCCTAATGATTCCAAATCACGTCCTATAAGCAATTCAAACCCAATATCCGTAGATGAATTGAACAATATTTGACTCACAACGTCCACTATCCATACATATTTCTTCTTGATATTGTGTAATGATAATTCTGCATTGAAAGACTGACCTGGACTTAGATTTGGTTCATATTTGGGTTGATCCGCGGTGACAAATGTTGACTTGCTATGATGATACTCCTCTGTACGTACATCCACATAGAGAATATAAGGCCCCATAAGGAAAGCTGCTCTCATGGGGATACTTTCAATGTTTTTCACTTTTAACCATAATGGTTTGAGTGATAATTTGGAGATGTCTTGCTCTTCTGGTTCGTATGTTATCACGTACCGTTCCAGCTGGCCCACTTTCACAGAGCGTTTAAAGCGGTAGAGAATGTTGGATTGTGGCATCTGAAGAAACAATCAACTCTCAAAAGCGGTTAAACGGTTTAGATAACCTCAATTCTCTTTATACTTTTAATTGTTTAGTTCTTTTGTTTGTTATCGTTATTACATAATCATCATAATCCCGGTACGGCCAGAAAGAGTATAGACGTTTTTTATTTATTTACAGGCTATTTTACACGGAATTTTCCAGCTCTTTGGATCTGACCTGGCCCTCGTGGGTCTCCAGTGCCTCCACCAGCAATTCCAGCTTCTCACCTCTCATCACTCCTGGGACATCGTGGATCGTGAAGGAGCATCTATGGTCTGTTATTCTATTCTGTGGGAAATTATACGTTCTGATCTTGTCTGATCTATCCGTCGTGGAGACCTGGTCTGAACGCAACGACCTCTCCTTGGTCTGTCTCTCTGCTCTGTCCTTCTCTGCGATTCTCGATCTCAAGATGCTAAACGCCTTTGTTTTGTTCTTCTGCTGAGATCTCTCGTCTTGCATCGATACTGTGATACCAGTAGGTAAATGTGTCAATCTAACAGCAGATTCCGTCGTGTTAACATGCTGACCACCTTTCCCACTGGATCTCATAATGTCCACACGGACCTCTCCCGGGGCAAACACTCTCTCGTCAGCGTCTTCAGCCTGGCCTTTATCACCCATCTGTGGCAGCACAACAACACCAGCAGTTGATGTTTGTAATCTCCCTTTAGTCTCCGTTTCTGGAATTCTTTGCACCCTGTGTACACCAGACTCGAATCTCAGCTTATCATACGACCCTGGCTCGTCTATACTCAGGATCCCTTCCAAAATACCGTTCCCACTCTGGTTATCCGTTCTAGAAACAACAGTGTATGGCCATCTGTTGTACTGGGCATAGAGAATATACATCTGGAACAGCTCAGCTGTGAATATCATCGCCTCGACACCTCCAACACCGGGTCTCAGCTCCAGCAAGCACGGTTTTTCAGCAAACTCATGCGGTGGCAACAATTTGGATTTCAACTTGTCAGCCAGTGTGATCAACTTGGGCACAGCTATGTCAATCTCCATCTCTGCCTCGTCTTTAAGTGATTCATCTTGTAGTAATGGCTGTAATTCTTCGTATAAAGTCAAGTTGTCGCTATATTCTGCATAGATATCCACCACTCCGCTCAGTCTCGAGTACCTCTTTTGCTGGTTTATATCGAAATGTCCACCATCGGCAAGCGATTCTTCCAAATCTTTCAGTTCTTGTTTTAAATGCTGAGCTCGTCTGATTAAAGCCGGATTAAGCCTCTCAAAAGCCTCATGTGTGGCAGCAGTGGAGTTGAGCCTGGCCATCAAAGAGGTCCTCTGTCTCCATACCCCAATTCTACCAAGTCTTAGGGCGAACATTGCAAGCTCTCTGGAACTTTGGTGTGTTTTACTAGCTTTATAGTAGTTTAGTGCAATTCTCGAGATTTTTTTTTCCTATATAGAAAAACGAAAAAGCCCGATGGCTTTTTATACTAGAACATCAACATTAACAGATCAAAAATGCACGATTCCAAAAACAAATCACCTTCAGTGGTGCAGCGATACACAAAGTGTGAGTGACTATGTTCACTTCTTGGCTCATTAACTAACAACTATTAAGCGAAAAAAGTCGGTGAAGGGACCTATGCTGTGGTGTTCTTGGGGAAGCAAGTGGAAAGTGGTAGAGATATCGCCATCAAGGAGATCAAAACTGGGCAATTTAAAGATGGTTTGGATATGAGTGCTCTGAGAGAGGTGAAATACTTACAAGAGCTTAGACACGTGAATGTGATTGAACTAGTTGATGTGTTCTCTGCTTCTGATAATTTAAACTTGGTTCTAGAATTCCTTCCTGCTGATTTAGAAATGATTATCAAAGATAGAGATATCCTTTTCAGTCCTGCTGATATGAAATCATGGCTTTTGATGACTTTGAGAGGTGTACATCATTGTCATAGAAATTATATCTTACATCGTGATTTAAAACCAAATAACCTGTTATTAGCACCTGATGGACAGTTGAAAATTGCAGATTTTGGTCTTGCTCGATCATTAGGATCACCAAATGAAGATTTAACTTCAAATGTCGTTACTCGTTGGTATAGAGCTCCTGAATTACTATTTGGTGCGAAACACTACACAGAAGCTGTGGATCTATGGGCAGTGGGGATTATATTTGCAGAATTAATGCTTAGAGTCCCCTATTTACCTGGGAGAGACGATATTGATCAAATTGACGTTACATTCAAGGCATTGGGTACCCCTACAGAGGAATCATGGCCCAATGTGTCAAGTTTACCATTATACAACAATATAACATTTTACCCTGGTCCATCAAGACAAGAATTAAGAAATAGATTCTTAGCTGCAACTGAATCTGCATTAGATTTGATGTGTGGACTTACAGAGTTAAATCCATCCAATAGATGGAACACTGAAAAGGCACTATTGAGTAAATATTTCACAGATATACCCGCTCCAACTGAACCTGGGAATCTACCGAAACTTACCAAAAAGGAGGAATAAATCTAACCTGGTATTTATTTATATATGTAAGTTTAACCATGATACATCTTGGCTACATGTTTCCCAATAGCCATACTAGATGTCAACCCAGGTGATTCAATACCCAATAAATTAACAAATCCAGGGAATCCATCTTCTTCTCTAATTACAAAATCTTGGAAAGATGTATCATCAGGACCAATTAATTTAGGTCTTATCCCAGTATATGTAGCATGCATCTCTTCTCTTTGAACATGTGGGAAATATCTTCTAATCTCTTCATATGCAGCATCTAAATTGTTGTCATTTGGTTTATAATCAATTGGAGAATCTACCCATTCTAAATCAGGTCCAAATTTTAATTGTCCATCAAGTGAAATGGTTAAATGAGTTCCTAATGATTTGGTACCCTTTCTAGGTACCGGATAAATTAATCTTCTCACTGGTGGATACCAATTACTGAATTCAAAATAAGTACCTTTTGCATAGAAATTTTTGACATGTCTCTCCTTTGGGAGTAACATATTTGAAATTTTATCAGCATAAAGTCCCGCTGAATTGATAACATTATCAACAGAAATCTTTACATCTTCATTTTCCTGTGCAGATCTAGCAAGAATGGTATATCCATCACTGGTCTTTTCAATCCCTGTCACTTCGGATCCCACAGCCATTTCACCATCGTTTGCTTGGTACACTGTATATAAATAATCCATCAATGAATGTGCAGATATTATACCAGAAGTTGGTGAATTCAATATTCCTCTTTCCGCGTGGATAGCAGGTTCAATATATTGACCTTTAGACACGGGGATCAATTCAGTCTCCACATCAAGATCCTTGGATTTCCAATGAATATGTTCAATCTCTGCATCCTGTACATCTGTCTGTGCAACGATCCATTTCCCACAATTTTGCATCTCAACTCCAGCTTTCTTAGCTTCATTATATATCAAATGTTTCCCCTCGATACATAGTCTAGTCTTTAGACTATCCTTGGGATAGTATAGCCCCGCATGGATCACTTCACTGTTTCTTGAACTGGTCTCTTCACCAAAATGTACATTTTTTTCAATTAATATCACCTTGTTTCCAGGTTTTTGAGATAATTCTGCTGCAACGGCTAGACCCACAACACCGGCTCCAATAACAGCATGAGAATAATCAGCAGAAACAGCTCTACTCGTGCTAAAGCATCTCCAATTGTTCTTCACAACATTTCGTAGCATTTCCACTTTTCTGTTTTTTGTATCTTTCAATTGTTATTGTTTTAAAGGTTAAAGGGCACAAAATTTCTGGGGTTAAAACCAAATGGACGTTTTCGCGGAAGATCTTGATTTTTTTTACCGGGTTGATATAAGATGACTTCAACATTGGAAAGTTATTGTATTATCAAGGAATTTAAGCCAAAATGCTAAGAAAATCAGTCTCTTTTGGTGCACAAAGATGTTTCTCTACGGTGAGGCCTCCCTTCTACGAAGTTTTCCCGAAAAAAAAAATCATGAGTAGAGTGCTTTTCGATTTGGACAGCAGACATAACTATGGGAAATTATATCCAGTTTTCGAAACCGTTTACAAATCCTTAGACTCTTCTGATGAGCCAGTGATACCCAAATTTATTGATGCCTCTGATTTGATGATTATGAAGAAAAGTCTGGAATCTATAAGAACACGATCACATTCAACAAATAAACATTTGGTCAGCTTGGAAAATGAATTAACTGAAAAGGCTGCTGAGAATGGGAATAATGATGCTGTTTCACTACTGGCATTCGAAGCTATCATGAGCAAAGATGCACCAGTGGATGATAAAGTGTATGCTAAAGAACTGGTGGGGAAATTGTTGAAATTGAAACATCCATTAACGATAAAGATGAGTGGTGATTTATGTATACAAAATGAAATGATTGATCAAGCTGAAAAATTCTATAAAGATTTTTTAAAATTAGAGAATGATACATTTTTAGCATCTGAGGTTTATAAATCATTGGGGAAGTTATATTTTCAAAAAGTTGAATTATCAAAGAGTAAACTATATTTTGAACAATCAGTAAGGACAGGTCCAATCGATAAGATCCCTGAATGTCATTACTATTTGGGACAATTAAATACACATGATCCTGAAAGATCAAGATATCATTTGGAGGCAAGTGCAAGTCAAGGTTTTTTACAATCGTTTCAACTTTTAGGGTTCTTAGAGATGAATTATTTTAATAATATTGTTAAGGCTAAAGAATGGTTTAAATTAGGTGCTGAGATGTCTGATTTAAGTTGTGTTATTGGACTATTCGATTGTTTTATCAAAGCCGGTGATTTGAAATCTGCAAAAAGAACATATAATACTCTGGAGCTTTCATTAGCAAATAGTGAAGATCAAGAAAGACAATTAGTTTGGTCACATTTCCAAAAAAATCGTGCTTCCAATATCGCCAAGGTGCAAAATATTGTTTCATCAGTGGGAACCACCATAAGTAGAATGGATAAAAGTGAATTGGGGGGTAATGAGGTACAAGAAAATGCAAATAGATGGGGGATTTAGATGTGTATATATATAAATGATTGATCATTCCCATGGCCATTTACAGTAAACAATAACATCACCACGTCTTCTATCATCCCAATGGAAATACGTATTGAAAAATCTTGCACATTCCTGATATGGTGAATGTTGGATATATGATGTTAATGTTGGTTCCAAGTCTTCGAAGAAGACTAAATGTGTAGGCCATTCATATTTATAATCACGACCTGGTGTTCTTAATTCTTTATTGAAAACTGGTGGAAAATTTTGGAAAAGAAATTTTGCTGGATCCAAATAGAAAATATCAGATTCATCCAAATATGATTCAACTTCTTGACTTGAATTTGAAGAATTTAACAAATGTAATGGAGGTTCACAAGTTAAAAACCATGATGAATTTTTTAAATCAGATCTATGTAAATAAGATTGCCATGGTGTTGAATGACATGGTGTTAAAAATCCAATTGATTCCACATCTGGATCTTCTTTTAAATAATTCACAACGTCAATTACACCACGTTCATGAATCTGTGTAAAGAACAATGAAATGATTGTGTTCACCAAAATGACGAAATATACATAGTATTTGACAAATTTGGGTCTGTGTAAATTTAAATGATGGAATCCGTAGGCTGTGATTAAAAACATGATTGGTTGCACAGGGTATATAAATCTAAATTCCTTATGGTCTATGCATGAGAATATACCAATAACCAAGACCAATAGTAATTTCAATTGATAATTTGGATATTTCACTAAACCATAGATGAAAATAGGTAAAGTTGTCATTAGTATTATCGGTACACTTTGGAAAAAATGGAAATGCCATGGAGCCACGCCATAGAATTTTGAAAGTGAAGTTGTCACATTAAACTTTATGAAATTCCATATTGGGATGGTGAGTTTTCCATAGTACCAGAAATCAATGAGTGTATTGATGGAGATCACTAATGAACCAATACCTAATGCGTAAAGAAACAACTTGAAGCTATTTTGCGAGCCTCTTGTTAACGTAAACCAACCTGATAAAAACACCCATATGAGACCATTGGTAGGCCTTATAACACAACTTATAGCTGAGAATAAAAGACTTATACTTAAAGATTTCCAATCAATTATGTTCCCCCAGGGCCAAAAGGCCAATGAAATGGATGTTAATGTCAATTCTAAACTATTTGAAAAAGTTCTTGTGATAATATACCAATTAAAAGCACTCGTTATACTGAGTAATAACCCCCATCTTGCAATTTTTTCATTTTGTGTAAATTTATAAATGAATTCATAACAATAATATTCACCTACTGCTGCAATAACAGCTTGTATAAATTTTGGTAATAATAAAGTACCAATATCACCAAGCCCCAAGATTTCTGATAATTGGAAAACAGTTGCAAAAATTAAAGGATGTATGAAGCTTCGTAGTCCCGTACGCCATTCCCATGTTAGATAACCATAACCATAGATCAATTGATGTGCAGGTTCTAATGATTGCCAATATTCATCAGCTTGGAAAAATGTGTTTATTGTGAATGCATTTATGATTCTGATGAAGATCAAGTAGGGAAGCACAAGACTTTTCGGTAGATGCTCTTCCCTTAGCTTATCCTCTGGTTGGATTTCACGACTTGGTGCCTTGTCACTCATTGCGATGGCTCACTTTAATTGGGCAAAGACGAGTTCAATTTGTTGTTTACATACTAGACTCTAATTATAAATTCGCGGAACATGGTTATTTATAAATTTTCTCGAAATTAACATATTAGATGACTTCAACACCAAGTCCTGTTAATAGTTCAGATAGCCAGCATGCTTCTTTGACTGCTTCTGTACAGGCTATGTATTCAGCATTCGGTCTGCTTACTTGCTTGTCAAAACCTAGAGCTGGTTTTCGGTCATTCTATTGAACTCCCGCCTCCTTTTGCAATGAGTCTTGATCTTAGTGAACGTTGGCGAACAAACGAACAATAGGTAAATGACTAGCCATGGCGTTAAATTCTTCTTGAAGAGTTACATCTAGGTGGTCACTGATTAATCATTCCTTTGAACCAGTTTTTAATCGTTAACTACACAAGGGCAATATATTGAGTAGCTTTGTGGTGTGTTTGTTTATAAAATTCCACCCAAGCTTCAAATATATTCTTTAGCAATTTTTCAAATAGCTTGTAGTAGTATTTATATTCATAAGATATAGTTACAACATACAGCAGTGCTTCTTCGAATTCGCGAGCACGAATTGAAAATTTTTCTGGCCAGTTTGATCTCATTTGCATATATGTAATTAAGCCTAACCTATATAATTCACTGTGTGAAGACAAACTATGAATAGCTTGACTATCTTCCCTCAAGGATGTTCAACAAGTTAAAGTTCACATTACATTTTTAATGAATCAATTTCGACTACCTCGGTCCAATTTGTATTTGCTTTGAATGTTGTGAAAGTTTTTGCTTCTCATCTGGGCTACTGTCTTCAAACATGATCAGCGTCTCGACATTAGACAGATTCCTAGTTTCTGCTGAATTGTGAAGCAAAGTCCAGACTTATTTAGAGGGTTAATCGTAACTTGCTGTGTTTTTTACTTCAAGTTTACAAAGATTTACATGTTGAACAACTTTGTGATTAAGTCAATTAATGATATAAGTTATAACCCAAGTTTACAATATGTGTTAATCTACAATTTTCAAATCCTTTTGTAGTAAATAGTATCATTAATTAATTATGAAAGTATGATTAGAATGTCGTCCACAAGCGAACCTAGTTCTTAGACTTTAAAATCAATTGATTTCACCAAGAATTGGATTATACATGGAATTCTTTCATCTACTTTCGGCCATTTTTGCACTAAGCATCATATGGTGGCTTTAATGAGAGCGCTGGTAATCCGAAAGGGTAGTAAAATATGTAAAGAATTTAAACATAAACAATACAAGTTTAGAAATTTACAAGTGAAAGAATTTTTATAGTGCTTCAAAATGCGCGAAAAGATTATGTAATTATAAGTATGGTAATTATGTAAGATTAGGGTATAAGCTACAATATTGATATTTAATTTGAAAAATCTTTTTGATTGAGATTAAACATGATCAGTACATTCCCAGTCAGTTGGCTCATAAGCTTCAGGGTGAGATATAGCATCAATTTCTTCTTTGCTTAACTCAAAATTATAGACATCTAAATTACTTTCCAAACGATCAATATTTTTAGTTTTAGGTAATGGAATATTTCCCTGTTGTAAATTCCAACGAATCAATACTTGACCAGGTGTAACACCATGAGATTTAGCAATTTTAACCACTGTTGGGTCATTAACTTTACCACCATGAGCTAATGGAGCATAAGCCTCTACGGCAATACCTTTTGATCTTGAATAATCAGCAAGTTCACTTCTCATTAACCATGGATGAATTTCAATTTGATTAACTGCAGGTTTGATTTTTAATCCATCCCATTCTAATAATTGATCAATATGATGTTTACCCCAACTAGATATACCAATGGATTTAACTTTCCCTGTTTCAACAACTTCTTGTAATGCCCTCCAAGCATCTAATCTCCCCTGTGGACCTGGATTTGGATGATGTAACAATAATAAATCGATATAACCAATTGAATTTTCCACTGCATTTAATGCACTTTGGATTTCCTTTTTAGTACGTTCATATGAATTAAAAGTCCATAACTTGGAAGTGTAAAAAACATCTTCTCTTTTATTTTTAGTTGGATCTTCTTTAATCCATTTAGCTATAGCTTCACCAACTTCTTGTTCATTATCGTATAAAATTGCACTATCAAAATGTCTATAACCTTTTGTTAATGCTGAATGAACAATAGTTTTAGCTTCAGAACCTGATAATAACCATGTCCCCAATGCGACTGTTGGGATTTTATAGCCTGATGATAATTGAATGAATTTTTCAACTTTATGTGACATTGTATTGTGTATGTTATTTATAATTGTTATTGAATAGTAGTTTGTTAAAGTTATGATGGCAAAGGAATTGAGTTTAGTTGCTCCTTATATATGTACTATTGTCAAGACACATCTTTTGATTGTAATCACGTGAATTTTCGGTAATGTAAGGAAATTCAACCTTAAAATGGAAAAAGGAAGCTATTTTTTATGAAATCTCACTTGGATCATCTACTGGGTCAATTTAAAAGATACAAACATACTATAGACTTAATGATATCCACTTTAGCTATGTCTCACTGATTTTGGTGAATTAAAACTTGACACTTCGTGTTCTGAAATTTTCTCGATTGGTGAAATTTTCAGATCTGACCAACTCGATTTCAAGGACATATTACTTTGGTTGGATCTCAAAGGACTATTGCTGAAGCTATCACGATTAGACAATTGCTTTGGTGTGCTTGGTGAATCTTCTGATGGGAACTTTGAAGTTGGTGATCTTTGAGTACCAATCACACTATGTCTTTTTCTTAATTTTGGTGATGTGATAACTTGCTGATCTTCATAAAGACTTGACCTATAATTCACGGGATAATCAACTTTAAAAGTTTTAGATTCCACCATGGGTGAGCTTGTGAGACTTGATGTTCTAGACAGTGGTTTTTCAAAATCAAAGACATCATCTTCTTTCTTTACTGTGATTGAATTTTTAGGGATACTGAAATCATTAAATTCTTCATCAGCTTTCAAAGTGTCTTCGATATCATGGCACTTTACTTGAATTGGTATCAGTCCCGAAGATGGTCTTGAAGATCTACCTTTTGGAGAAATATTGGTTTGACTAAATTCACGCTTCGAGTTCAACGATGGTGATGATTTGAATTTCGATAATGAACTCATACTATTCGTGGATAATCTCCTTGATAAAGATGTGAATGAGCTTTTTCTTTTTGGTGTATCAAAGCTAGGTGAAACTTTTGTTCTCGCTGCTGTATCATTTAATGCTTTACCATTTGAGGATTTTGGTTTTGAATTTGGAAGTTTTATCGGTGCTCCTAGCTTCGATGTTGGTGTTCTTGGACTTGGTATGTGTTTGTGGTGGATTAAACTATGATCACGTTGATCCAAGTCGAGTAAAGGAGGTCTCGTCTTAGGCCTTGGTGGTGGTTCTTTGGATAAAAGAAGACTTGATGCTGAAACATCACGCGTGAATGATGATCTTATCTGTGGAACCTGGTGTAATGGTAAACCAGGGGCTGGTATAGCCGGTGGTCTTGATTTGGGTTGTCCTGTTGTCATTGATGTGCTTGAATTTTGGTTACTTGTACCATTTGATGATTCTGATGGCCTCCGTTTCGCTGATACCAAGCTCTCTCGCTTCTTCAGCTCATGGTACTCAACCATCTCCTCGGCGCTTACGCCAAAATTGACTGAGTTTCTTTGCACTTCGTTATACAACCATTTTGATTGTCTTTTTGATGATTTTCTCTTGGGTTGTTGAGTTAGCGCTGCTGTTTTTTCAAAGTTTTCCAGGGCAAAAGCAGAGAAGTCAACATCTTTCGGTGCGCTTTTGTTGACATTCTGCGTAAGCCTTCTGAGCTTGTTGATATCTACAACCGCTGTGGATTCCATTGTTTGTTGTTTGCTGGTTTTATGGGAAAGTATCAAGAAAGAATACCAGTTATCTTATTATAGTGTTCCCAGGCATAAAAATGCTCCGCGGATTAAAGTTTCTATACCTCTGTGTCTGAAGCCAATTTCATACACTCAAAGTCTAGAAACTGAAATTTCAAATAGGTGGTCAGATGCTTAGCTTTACAGATTACTACTGATAGAAGGTTCTATAATTGGTTTTCTGTTTAAAAGTGGCACAAAGTCTTTATATTTCAGTTCTCTTCTCTGAATCAACCATCTTTACCAAATCCGGTAGTTTTCTCAGAATACATCAAATTTTGCAAACCTCAAAAAATGCACATACATTTCACCTCCCTCTTGGAGTACATATTGAACATATAACAACAGCAATAGGGACATCTCATGATGGCAAATTGCAATGCATCGAGCATATACCTCAAAATGCATCTCAGCTCTAGGAAACGTACCTCGGCGCTTCAACAAATCTGGTATTGAAGTCTTGATGGAAACCACCTTGTAAAGGATCCCCTAATGGAGATCAAGAGATACACTTTGATAAATATCTCAACACTTTACTCTGATCTCTCCACCGGCTAGGTATATCCATGTCCAAAAGTGATCTTTCAGAAGTTATCAATGCTTTGGTTGTGAATTGTGAACGATCTACAAATCATTATGTGGATGCCTTTGAGCTTATCCAATCAAAAGATAAAGCGCTTGACTCAATACGGGGCTTTCTTCCTGATTCAATCACCACGATGGGTTTAAGCTTAATCAAACCTCTTCTCGGGATTACAGTTTGACCAGAACACCCTGTTTAATGCAACATTCAACACAAGGCTTTGGTGGGCTCAGATATGAACTGTAGATGAATTACCGTTTCTTCCGTTGTTCGAGTGTGTTATAGCTATGGCTCTCTGCAATTTGAGGTACAATACCATGTGCACTACAGTTCTAAATGCAGCAGAAAAAATATCTCGAGATAAGCTGACAGTGCTTCACACGTACAGTTCCCCATTGCAAAGTCTTAGCTTTAGTTGTACATGTCACAGTTCTGTCAAGGCATATTGACAGGTTCAATTATTGCGTGAAGTCTGAAATCGAGGAAATCAATTGAAACCCGAATGTAATCTGAGTTATCTGAACGATCTTCAACGACCCGTTTTTACGAGACCGCCTTTCAAGTTTCGGCTCAACAAGGACTCCCAATAAACAGCCATTCACGGCATTCACCTATATCTCAACTTTCCAAGGCTTTAAGCACACCGGCTGAACAGGGCTTCCCATTATACCCATATCTATAGCTGCATTAATCCGGTTTCGAAGGGGACGTATATTGAGTGATATTTATAACAATGTACTGACTGAACATTGGTGATTTACGATAAATCAATCAAAGGAGCCTCAATTGGCCAATGGAATCGATCTTGTTACCAGGGATTGATACCTTGAGAGTGGTTAACATCTGATTGTTCTGAAGAATCCGAGTGATTTAAAGATCCATGATCAAAGCTATTTGATGTATAAAAGGTCAATGATTTTACCATGTTTTCGAAAAAATTCCGTTTTCTATAAATCATCAGTCAACCATTTAAACAATGCTTTTCAAATCACTCGCTTCTTTGATCACTGGTCTTTCCTTGGTCTCTGCTGCTCCAGTTGTTAAGGAAGATATCACTACCGATGATTCAATCGTTAAGATTCAAAACGGTTCTATTAGAGGTGATTATATATCAACATTCAATCAAGACGCTTATTTGGGTATTCCATATGCTCAAGCACCTTTAGATGATTTAAGATTTGTTAACCCTCAACCATATAATGAATCTTGGGATGACGATGTTAAGGTTTTCGATACATATGGTCCATCATGTATGTCAAGTCATCTTGATCAAAGTTCCCATTTACCTCAATCCGAAGATTGTTTGAAATTAAATGTTGTTAGACCAAGAGGTTATGAAAATGAAACTTTACCTGTTGCTATTTGGATTCATGGTGGTTGGTTTTTCGAAGGATCTAGTACAAGACCAAGTTATAATTTATCATACATTGTTGAAAATTCTGTTGAAATTGGTAAACCTTTCATTGCTGTTTCCATTAACTATAGAATGGATGGGTTTGGGTTTTTGAGATCTCATGAAGTCGATTCATATGGTTATACTAATGTTGGTACTCGTGATCAAATCAAAGCTATTGAATGGGTTCATGAAAATATTGCAAATTTTGGTGGTGATCCAGAACATATTGTCATTTGGGGTGAATCTGCTGGTGGATTCTCTGTGGGTAAACTTTTAGTCTCTCAAAAATTAGGTGATTATATTAAAGGTGCCATTATGGAAAGTGGTACTTCAATGTTTGCTGATTATTTCGCTGCATCTATTGAAACTGTTGAACAAGATTATCAAAACGTTGTTGATTATTTCAATTGTACCAATGCCACTAGTACTTTCAAATGTTTACAAACTGTTGATGCTGTTGAATTGACCCAGGCTTTCAATATCTCTAATGGTATAACTAAAGGTGGATTTGCTTCAACATATGTTGATGGTGATATTGTTCCAAAATCAAGTTATTTATCATTACAAGCTGGTGAATATCAAAAAGTTCCATTGTTATTAGGTACCAATAGTGATGAAGGTTATGATTTCATCAATACCACATTGAACACCACTGAAGAATTTAAAACCGCATTAGCTCATGATTTCCCATATATCACCAAAGAAACCATTGATAAACTTGATGAACTTTATCCATTCGGTGATCCATCAGTTTCATCCCCATTAGATCCAACTTATAACAATACACCAATTGTTTTCCCAAGTTATTTCGGGAAACAAGCTCCAAGAATGAGTATTCTTTATGGTGATTTCTTATTCATTGCTGGTTGTAGAACCACTGCTCAAATCTATGGTGCAAGAGATGAAGCTCCAGTTTTCAAATATAGACATAACATTCCTGATAATGAATCATTAGCTGAACCATATTGGGGTGCTAGACATTTTAGAGAAGTTGTTTATGTGTTTGATAATCCAGATGAACCATCAGATCCAACTTTAGGTGAACATATGTATAAAGATTCAAATATTTATAACATTTCCAGTTCAATCTCTAAGATGTGGGCTAGTTTCATCTCTGATTTAGATCCAAATTTACCAGCTGATAAATTAGATGTTGAAGTTCCAGAATGGCCAGCTTATAAATCTGGTGATGAAAACAATATGGTTTTTGATATCACTGGATTGCACGTTGAAAAAGATGATTGGAGAGTTGAACAAATTAAATTCATCGAATCAATTGAAGTGGAACAAATGGAAATGAAGAAATAGAATATTGGATTCTGACAATTTTAATTCTTATACAAATTGCTTCCATAAAGGGGCATATATATATATACTATATTTTTTATACATATATACTTGAAATACATATATACTTGAAATAGATATGATTAGATACAGCAACTATGAATAATATTGTAAGCCCTAATAGTAAAATCTTTATCGCAGTCACGAGCTACAATACAAATTTTGTGCAAAATTAGTAAACCCATGTAGATAGACTTCAATTTCTTTTACAGAAATTAGATGTTCTATACATAGCATTCAGTGTCTGAAGCACTAATTGAACGAGTGATTAATACAAGTTTGTACTGCGTTATTAATTCACATCAATATTATCGTTTTATCAACAATCAACAGTCCTTCAGGTACATGTCAACGTGGAATATTGCACAAAAGGTTCACAAACCCTTTATTATATCGCCAAATATCAGTCAAAATCGGGCTAAAAGATTATTCTAAAAGAAGACAAAGTAGCATATGCCTGAGCATGAAATTATAAAAAAGAGTAACTTTTTCGCTTACATAATCCTCGGGTAATCTCGGGAGCAGGTATCCGGTCAAAAGTTTCTCAGTGCTCACCATCAATTCAAAGATAAGATATAAGATATTTTATTCTTTCCTATCTAATGATCTCTTTACTGATCCATGATTCGTGAATCTATCAATTATCAAGACGCTTGCTTTATGTGTTCCTGGTTTGTGGGCTTGGTCGTTTATTATTCAATCATCCTCAAGGCTGCTGCTAGCCATATCAACATTACAAAGATATCTATGAGCTTAACTGCAGCCTGGACCTCGTATACCACAATTGCGAGGTTTGGTAGCTGGAACTATGCCCAGCGTAAATAAGAGTGACTTACTGTTATCTTAGGCGCTAAGTGCACAGACGACTGCTTAATTTAATAATGAACATGTTATAGTTGATACTTGATAATATTGGGCTCAGCTCTGAGCTGCTCAGCTCTCAGGGCCTAAGATCTGCTATAACTATGCCCATTACAAATTTCAACGTTTATGGAAAATAGATTCTGCCCAGATAAAGTTCACATAAATGTCTCAACCTCACAGTCATATTGCTTCACCGGAATGATTTATCCAGTTTTATTGAGTGAAAGGTGTTTTCCAAGACAATTGAAATCGTTGAAACTTGAGATTGTGTAAGATCGACAATCAAATTTGTGGATGCATACGTATATGACCAATCAAATAGGTGCAGGACTTTTTTAAGCATAAAAAATACGTCAAATTAAAGAATTGAACAAAGCTTGGTATAAAACATATCAATCCCAGGGGTTAAGAGCAACGTGTTTAAAGTAAAATTTAGCATAGATAACAATCAACCATGGCTTGAGACAGGTCAAAGTGACACCCGCTTTTGAGGGTACCACAGATTCAAATACTTGGTAAACTGCAATCTGAGGCACATTAAGACGCTGAAAACTAATCACAAGAAAACAAAAATTACACCTAGATAAATTCTTAATAGGTTATTTACTTTAATGGTGCTGAAGGTATCTAATGCAAACTTGTTGAAATTCCCAACTTCAAAGCATCCCGGCCAGACCTCAAATCTTAAATTTTTGCCTGGAGATCGTCAACGACCTTTTTTTTTACGAGAAAGTGTCCCGGCTGAACAAGGCCACAATGTGCAGCCTGCAGCCTTTCACAATTTGAGCTAGGTAAGGCTTTAAGCACACCGGCTAGGCGAGAACACTACCAACTTCCGTATGAATATGCTGACCTGGTTTAAAAGTGGACCAATATTGGAGTAAGATGGATTAATGGCCAAGAATAATTGGAGAATTGACACTCGTTTGGTGAGCTACAACCAATTAACATGAATATGTTTTGCGAGCATATACACCCTAGAGGTGGATCAATGATTTTGGAAGAATTTTAAGATTGGGTATAAAAGGGACTTTGAATTACCATAATTTCTGCTCCCTGGTTATCAATAATCTATTCCCTAGACACAATGCTCACCAAGTTACTAGTTTTATCAATCTCCGGTTTATCTTTAGTTGCTGGTGCTCCAGTAGCTTCCAAAAATCATCCTGTGGACAATCCAACTATTAAGATTCAAAATGGGTCCATCCAAGGTGATTATTTACCAACATTCAACCAGGATGCTTACTTGGGTATTCCATATGCTCAAGCACCTTTAGGTGATTTAAGATTTGTTAATCCTCAACCATTTAATGAATCATGGGATGATGAAGTCAAAGTTTTCAACGAGTATGGTCCTTCATGTATGTCAAGTCATCTTGATCATAGTCTTCACTTGCCACAATCTGAAGATTGTTTGAAATTAAATGTTGTTAGACCAAGAGGTTATGAAAATGAAACTTTACCTGTTGCTATTTGGATTCATGGTGGTTGGTTTTTCGAAGGATCTAGTACAAGACCAAGTTATAATTTATCATACATTGTTGAAAATTCTGTTGAGATTGGTAAACCTTTTATTGGTGTGTCTATCAACTATAGAATGACGGGATTTGGCTTCTTAAGATCTCATGAAACTGATTCTTATGGGTACACCAATGTCGGTACTCGTGATCAAATCAGAGCTATCGAATGGGTTCATGAAAATATTGCAAACTTTGGTGGTAATCCAGAACATCTTGTATTATGGGGTGAATCTGCTGGTGGATTTTCTGTGGGTAAACTCTTGGTTTCTCAAAAATTAGGTGATTATATTAAAGGTGCCATTATGGAAAGTGGTACTTCAATGTTTGCTGATTATTTCGCTGCATCTATCGAAACTGTGGAACAAGACTATCAAAACGTTGTTGATTATTTCAATTGTACTAATGCCACTAGTACCTTCAGATGTTTACAAACTGTTGATGCTGTTGAATTGACCCAGGCTTTTAATACTTCAAATGGTATTACTAAAGGTGGATTTGCCTCAACATATGTTGATGGTGATGTTATTCCAAGATCAAGCTTTTTAGCATTACAAGCTGGTGATTATCAAAAAGTTCCACTGTTACTAGGTACAAACACTGATGAAGGTTATGATTTTATCAATACAACTTTAAACACCACTGAGGAGTTTAAACAGGCATTGTTAAGGGATTTCCCTTACATTACCAACCATACTATTGACAAACTTGATGAACTGTACCCATTCGGTGATCCATCGGTCTCATCACCATTGGATCCGACTTATAACAACACTCCTATTACTTTCCCAAGTGGTTTTGGTAAACAAGCTCCAAGAATGAGTATTCTTTATGGTGATTTCCTTTTTGTTGCTGGTTGTAGAACAACTGCACAGATTTACGGTTCAAGAGATGAAGCTCCAGTTTTCAAATATAGACATAACATTCCAGGTAATGAATCTTTAAACGAGCCATATTGGGGTGCTAGACATTTCAGAGAAGTTGTTTATGTGTTTGATAATCCAAATGAGCCATTAGATCCAGCTTTGGGTGAACAGATGTTTAGTGATCCAAGAATCCCAGGTATTTCAAGTTCAATCTCAAAAATGTGGGTTAGTTTCATCTCCGATTTAAATCCAAATTTACCAGCTGATAAATTAGATGTTGAAGTTCCAGAATGGCCAGCTTATAAAGCTGGTGATGAAAACAATATGGTTTTTGATATCACTGGATTGCACGTTGAAAAAGATGATTGGAGAGCTGAACAGATTAAATTTATCGAATCAATTGAAGTGGAACAAATGGAAATGAAGAAATAGATTTTACTGTTGAAGTTTTAGAAATCTTTCAATAAATATTGTTACTGCCTGATCAATATATTATAATTCTTTAGTTTAAACTACAATTGTAAGCAGCTACTTCAAAAATAAATTAACTTTTTGAAAATGGTAAAAATATATGAACAAATGTCAATTTCTTTGTCAAAAATTAGGCAATAAATTCATAATGTTTATTAAATGCAACTTGATACGTGTTAGACAAGTCAACACATACAGTCTGAAAACTCTCAAATACAATTATGCACTAGTTCTCCTTGGCCAGATTAATCTTTGCCTTTAATAGAGAGTCGTGACATGGTGAATTTATGGTTTCTGATACGTCATGGGATCGAAAGGCAACTTCACTGGAAAATGCTTCAAATGCAAAAAAATAGGACACATGCAGCCAAACTGTACAAAAAAAAGATCAGGTAAAGTAAGAAAATGAAACATTGAAAAAAAATTGATGTTGTAGCTTGTGTTATGATTCGGGCAAATTAGCTACTAGTCGGCGACTTCTGTGAAGTTGGAGATAAGAGATAAGAGATATATAAGAGACTCTGAAGGTATGTATATGTACTAAATAAGAGCGCAACACGAGATTGCAAATAGCTCAAACTGAATTTGAGATATAAGAGGAATTCATAACCATTTCCATCGGGCACTTAGTCTATTGTCAAAAGGACAAAATTAGTTAAGTGTAAAGTGTAAAGAGCTTGAACAATTAGATTGAGATGAATTCGCTCAGTGATTATGTAAGCCTATGGTCGGATACAGATATCCGATATCCGATGATGACTCGCTATAGAATTATTAAAGGGACTTTAGCAATAAATAAGCATGGATTCTATCAACTAACAGTGAATATATAGCCATGAGTGACAAGTAAGCCAATTCTTCTCTACTAGATCACTAATCGGCGCAATTCGCAAAATTCGATGATGTTTTCTCCAAGGCTTAGAAATAAATTCAGATCACAAATTAGTGCACAAAGTCACGAAAAAGTAAAAAATTAGCATGCTGCGGTACAAAGAGGCTACATAATCTATGACCAGATCTTATCAAGTGATTCAACGTGCGTTACATATATAAGCTTGGACAGATATCTTAGCATTGGTTGTTATCACACCTTCATAAACAAACAAGCAAACTCTTCACCAAGTTTGAATTTATAATCATGTTTAACGTTAAACGGTTTTCTACATTTCTTGGTATATTCGCACTTATAAACTTTGTTTATTGTGAGGTTGATTTACAAGATTTTAATGATAAAAATTTGTCAACTACAACCACTACTCTAATACCCAAGGCTGATGAGACTTCATTGGCATTGGTAACCTCGGGTGATGTCCTCAACTCATCAGTCTTACAGTCCAAAGAAATCAAAAATTCAACTGATCTCACTTTAATATTAGATAATTTAGAGGCTCAAGGTAAAAGAGGCGGTGGTTCTCGTGGTTCTTCTGGTTCAAGAGGATCTTCTAGCTCAGGTGGATCTTCTGGCTCTTCTGGTTCTTCAGGCTCATCAGGTAGCTCGGGTGGCTCAGGAAATTCGGGCTCATCAGGGAATTCAGGGTCTTCAGGGTCCTCTGGTTCAAGTGCTAATTCTGGTTCATCTGGTTCATCTGGTTCATCTGGTTCAAGTGGTAATTCGGGCTCATCTGGCTCAAGTGGTTCAAGTGGTAATTCTGGTTCATCTGGTTCATCTGGTTCAAGTGGTAATTCGGGCTCATCTGGCTCAAGTGGTTCAAGTGGTAATTCTGGATCATCTGGCTCCAGGGGAAATTCAAATGGAAACAATAATGGAAACTCTGGTAATAACAACGGTGGATCAAGTGGATCAGGTAGTGGTAGATCCGGTGCTGGCGCTGGTGCCTTAGCAGGTGGTGTTGCTGCTGGTGGTATCGTTTATTATTACTACGATCATAATCATCATGTTGTCAGTACTGTTACAAGTCATGTTAGTACTACCAATGATACTATGACTTCATCAATATCTGTTAATGGTGGTGCTGCTGGTTTAATTCATCCATTGAGAAATTTTGATGTTCCTATCAAGACAAGATTAGCATTTATGATTCCTTCATTGTCCATGGTATTGGTGACTTTGGCAATAACTATGTTGTGATCATATAGAAATAGTCCTTTTGTTTTTAAAATTGCATCTTTTATAAAGTCATAATTGAAGAAACTATAACTGTAGCTGGATCAATGTAACTAAATCATCCATTAACTATTAAAAGACACTGGTCAATCTGCAAACCCAATATCCCGAGCGCATTTAGGTTTTTTTGAAAAGTAGCTACGGAAGACAATGTTCCTTATATGTTTTTTGATGAAATTGATCTCTAAGATCTATGATTGTGTGTCTCAAATTAAATTACGATTCTCACATATATGTTGTTTATCACTGCATCACTCTCAGAACTCAGAACTCAGAACTCAGAACTCAGAACAAATGGTATGCCGTCTTACAAGGTACAAGGCTCAACATAATTACATTCAACACGTTGCTGAGTATCTTATTCGCTTTTTTCTCAATATATTGACCGTTGATAATATCTTATAGCTTGATGTTTGTATACTACATAGTCAAACCGGTAGAACCACGCTACGCCTACTATATCCGAATAACTAGGGCTAACACCGATTATTAATTACAAATTAGGGCTATATATAAAGCAAATGGGGCAGAAACGCAACTTTAGAGCCATCATATTACTATATTTTAAATTTACCATTTTGCTCTGATATACGTATTCAGATACCCATATATATATATATATATAATTAAAAGAAAAAAAAATTTTCCCGGCCGGTATATATATATATATACTATATATTTGTTTAACATATATACGTGATCTAGTATATATATATATATATATATATATATTATAAAATATTAATTTATATAATTAATTTTATCGTTCTCCACCACGGTCCTCAGGAGTAATTGAGTTAATTGGTGAACTTGAGTCTACTCTGTTTGAACGAAGATTCCTTCTGTTTGACATGATTGTTACTGGGTTTCAACTATATCCACGTAAGATACAACCAGATAACATCAAACAGGGCGTAACCTGTATTATATACTATAAACTGAAAGTCTTATCTTAAACCTTCCATTCTACCACAGATAGGGGAAGTTACTCTCTTATCTCTTATCTTCAACTGAAAGCTATCACGATCGTCGACTAGCTCCGGGAATATCCGAATGATAACAACTAGTAATATCATAACAACAAATTTATATTATAATATATCGTTATAAATTGCAATTCGCTAAAAATGATCGTTTAATATATATATAATATTAAAATTTACAATATAATTATATATATATAATATTCATATCATATATGATGCCCATATGGTATATAATATGCATCCGTGGGAAAAAACATTAATTCATCATGACACGTAATATTGAATTATATATATAATTAAATTTTGATAATATTTTTTAAATTATAACAGAAATATAAAAGCCAATTAAAAATATAAACAGAATTTCTTCCTTTGTGGTACTTATACTTATTCAAACTAAACTGGATTAGGTTCATTAAACCCGAATACCGAAATCTGATTACATAATAGCTTCGCGAATCACCGCGAATTCAAGTTGTAAATTTAATCAACAAGATAAAAACCCTCTCGAGAAACAACTTTATTTATGATTCTCTATTCCAACAGCCTTGGCCAACTAATCAACAAAGACTCAATAACTATTGCCTATCTAATGGACTAATGGCTGTACCTTATACGTCTATAAGCTCTAGCTCATATCACTTGTGTTGACTGAAGCGATCGAAAATTTTACCGTTCACCGTCAAGCAAACATACTAATGGGAAAGACAACAAAGGTTAGCTCAATGAATGACGCATTACCACTGTATGAATACTTTGAGATCAAAGGACGTGCTTCGAAAGATCATCAGATAGACTATGATGTGAAATGCTCAATTAGTCCAATGCGTCCCGAACCAGGAAAAACCGGCCAAAAACCAGCCAAAACCCCATGGATCGATCCATGGATCCAATGAAAACCCGTTTTTCACGATTTTGGGTCGAAGAACAGGGCCAAATGAGTGATTGGAAAAGGGTTTCCAGTCACTTTTGGTGTGAATTTTGTATATTGCGGATGAAAATTGGTATGTGTGCGCAAGGTTTGGTGAGTAAGAAGGTGCTGAAGTTGCAAATTTTGGAAGTGGGTCCGTACAAAATCGGAAAGTGGTTATCCTCAGAGCCGGTCAGTTAGTTAACGACCCAGTGCTCCAAAGTTCAATAGCAGGCACATCGTGTGGTGGTGTTCTTCCACCCTGGAGCCCTATTTTTTTGGTGACTATCCGGTTTTCAAAACCCCCGATGGTCAAATTTGCCCAAAAATCGCATTTTTGCAGTGCTATAGCTCCACAGTCTGGGGCCCCGACGCTGAGGTGAAACTACCATTCGAACCCGCCGTGTGAGGGCTACCCAAATGCCACCAAAAACCATCCCAACTCATGTCTTCCCCAAAACTTATCTCTGAAAAACAGCGTTTTCACTGGTTTTGAAAACCCCGTTTTTTTGGACCTAGTGGTTGTAAATGTGGATTTGTGCCTTAGAACTGTGGGTACACTATGTGCGCAATGAAAATGCGCATCTATCATACCGCAAGTGTTTTTCAATTGAAGGGGCAGAAGGCTGTCAAAACCGCCAAAAAGCTCGAAATTTGGCTTTCAGAAATACCCTTAGTTTGGACTTTTTCGAAAGTTGACTTTGAAAAAAAAAATGAATCCTTACCTATGGGGAGCCGGGTTTTTGGAAAATAAAAATCCAAGATTGATGTTTTTCTCAACAACCAGAGTGTGGTTTGAACAGCTGAGGCTTTTGTTTTGTGCGCAAAAGCTACCGCTATTGAATGGTCTACAGACTTCTGGCATGTTGTACGTTTTGAGGGCAAGGCGTGCAAAAAACCACCTAAAAAAGTTGCCTGGAAACCAGTTTTTTTCGGATAGGGGATAAAAATATCAAGGTTGGGGATCAGAGGATACAAAATTACAAAAGTTTGAGCTGTTTTACATCGAGTATATGGTAGCTAGCTAATGTGACTGTTCTAAAATATATCACTATCTGGTTTTGAAGTTTCGGCCTAAGAAAAAATCGGTGATTTTCCGGTGATAGTTTCACAACAACAAGAGATTTTCAGTTTCAGTCAAAAATGCTTATGAATTTCAAAGGATATCCATCAAACACACTTTTCAGATTTCTCAAACTGGCACTTTTTGCTCGTCAAAAATGGGCGACCCGGTTTTTTTGGACCGGTCCAGAAACCGGTTTTTTGCCTCTCCTACCGGGAAACGCTCGACTCAGCTCATAAAGGCATCACCAGTTTGAAGGGAATCAGCCGCTGCATCAGGTGCAGTCATTGTTCACCAGCCGCACTGCTCAAAATGATGATCTATTCTTGTTCAAAACTGGCAAAAACAGGGCTTTTCGTCGAATTTTGGAAAAAACCAGCCAAAATGCGTCCCGAACCAGGAAAAACCGGCCAAAAACCAGCCAAAACCCCATGGATCGATCCATGGATCCAATGAAAACCCGTTTTTCACGATTTTGGGTCGAAGAACAGGGCCAAATGAGTGATTGGAAAAGGGTTTCCAGTCACTTTTGGTGTGAATTTTGTATATTGCGGATGAAAATTGGTATGTGTGCGCAAGGTTTGGTGAGTAAGAAGGTGCTGAAGTTGCAAATTTTGGAAGTGGGTCCGTACAAAATCGGAAAGTGGTTATCCTCAGAGCCGGTCAGTTAGTTAACGACCCAGTGCTCCAAAGTTCAATAGCAGGCACATCGTGTGGTGGTGTTCTTCCACCCTGGAGCCCTATTTTTTTGGTGACTATCCGGTTTTCAAAACCCCCGATGGTCAAATTTGCCCAAAAATCGCATTTTTGCAGTGCTATAGCTCCACAGTCTGGGGCCCCGACGCTGAGGTGAAACTACCATTCGAACCCGCCGTGTGAGGGCTACCCAAATGCCACCAAAAACCATCCCAACTCATGTCTTCCCCAAAACTTATCTCTGAAAAACAGCGTTTTCACTGGTTTTGAAAAACCTCTTATGAGTTGGGAGCTTGAAAAGTTTTGTATACTGGTGGTTTTACAGGCTTTCTTCGCCATATATCGGCTTTAATTTATGTTCACTTTCTGTAAGGAAAATTCTGTAGTGAATATATATGTCCCAGTTTGCTTTACCCAGCTCGAGACAAAACTGTCGAAATCTTGAGGAAGTTTGGCCTTAGATGGCAGATTTACGTGACGATAAAATTCGCGAATTTTAAGAGTTCTTGAAATCTGCTCTAAAAGCCTTTATAAGCATATGAGTGTGTGGAGTGGGACCTTAGGGTATCTATGCAGGTTTTAATTTTGAAATTGGCCCATTTTTGATGGAGTTACATGTGCTTGAAATATTCGGATTATGGAGCTCTAGCTCGGATTTATAATATATCCTCGATATATTATTTGCAGACTCGCCGAGCTGCAGCTATATGCTAAATGAATTATTAGTTATTTTATATTAATAATTTTATTTATATTGAAATTTATTTTAGTTAATGACTAGCTAATTGAATTTATTAAATATATACATATTTTATAATAATATATTATATATTTTTAATATATATATGCCGTGCCCCGTTAGCCATATTTCCGGTTAGCCAAGTTTGCCTAACGGGCCCCGTCCCATAATTAGCCATTTAAAACAAAATTAAAATTATCATATATATTTCTCTATCAAAATCAACGTTATCGAAGAAGTTCAAAGACTGAAATGTAGTTGAAATCTCCCTCTTTTCGAATATTGATCTATAAGTTTCAAACTTTTCGACAGGCTTTATGAAATGTAAATTCATGGCCATTTGAGGTAGATTACCATTTTCGTTTGGAACATGTATACGGAATTTTAGTTCGATTGGGTGATTCCAAAATGTTGAAAAGATCATTATATTATTCTTGATGCTGCTTTAAACACTATAGATTATGATTTTATGTACTTTGTGGCTTTTTAGTATATAATCTTACTATAAAACTAAATGTTGTTTGGCTAACGGGTTACAACATATATATTATATGAGAATTTAGATAAATTACAATTAATAATATAATTATAAATTTTAACTGGATCTGATCAAGATCTCAGACGTGACATATATAATTATACAATTTTTATGCGCGCGTGTTCGACGTACAGCTAGAGGCGGCGCTATATTATAATATAGATCGAGATATGATTTAACTGATCAGTTAATTTGTCTTTAAAAAGTATTTTCAAAGGCCAGAAACAAGCACTTTTTTATCGGCTGAATTGGCTCATTGTCTACAACACATTTAAATATTGTATCATAGCTCAGCGCATGGATCAATTTTAAACTCCGATAACCTTCGGATATATCTAGGAAAAATATATATTGATCGAATTATATCATGACACAAAAACATTAATGGTATATAATTAAGATTTTCCGGTCGAGCCATAACGTACACAAAAACAAAAATAAGAGTACAACCAATATCATGTGAGGATCCATACTTCCATATATGAAACACTTGAATACAAAAATTCAAAATTACACCAACTATCCTAGCTTCAGCAGACATACTATAGTATAGACAAGTCGATTTAAACTTTCTTATATATAGGGGATATCTTGAAGAACTATTGCTACTTATCAAACTTGCTTAATTAACAATATTTTCAAAATACATCCTACCTGGCCCTCAAGCCTTCCGTTACTCAGTTTCCCAAAGATGATATTATCAATTAAGACTGTTCTGCTGGTGATTTCTGTCATCCAAACATCCAATGCTTTGTTTCCTTCAAGTCAGACGAAGAAACCACAAATTGAAGAGCATTCCCATCCACTTATCACTAATGGAAAAGGATCACATAACATCAAGCTTAATGAAGAAGACTACAAAACTGTTTTGATTCTGAATAAAGATCTTAAAGATGCTGCTGGTATTCAATTGATTGACTCTCAGGAAAACATATTGGCATCAGCACAATTGGATGACCGAGCCAAGAAGGACAATTTGTTCGATTGGAAGCCAAGACCCGGTGAGGAACCAGCTAGTTTCAACCCAATAAACTCTCCACAGCTCCCACCGTCCCCAAGAGCTCATAAAAAGCCTACTTTCAACAAAGGTATGAAGCTGTTGTCAGAAAACAAGGAAATGGCTCCAACTATACAAGAGCTACCAAGAGTAAAAGAGGCTGGAAAGAAAAAGATTGAAAGCACTGAAGGCTCTTCAAATCCTAAAATTTCCGGAAAGGGTCCATATGGTGTTGCAAAATGGCTTGGATTTGACTCGTCTTCAAAAAAAGATCCAAGTAAACCAGAAGATGAATTGAGAAATGATGGAACCAAAGTACTGAATAAGAAACCAGTTCCAAATGGTGAGACTGAAAGTGCAAATTTAAAGGGCAAAATCTTGAATAGAGATTCTACAAATGATGATGATGAAGGTTCAAGATGGTGGAAATTCGGTGGTGCAAAAGGTGACGATCAGAAACCGAATGCCATTTATCACTTCTATGACAAAGATGGCAAAGTTACCAGTACTAGTGAAGCCTATATTAAAGTCGTATCTACTGGTATCAATGGATCGGTTGTTTCCACAATCTCAGCAACGAATGGAGTTGCAACTTTAACTCCAAAGATTATTTTCGATGCAGCGTTTGGGACGAGACTATTTATCGTACCAGCGATATTCTTTTTGATGATTTTCACACTATCTCTTCTTTAAGATGAATTAATTGAAGTTCCAAGTGTATCATTTTGAAATTTTGATGTAGATTATATTTTGAAATGAACAAGTTAAGGCTTGAATGTCATGGATGTACAATCCCTACTTGCCCTTATTGACTGGAAAAGCAAATCTTCTCTTTTCTTGAACATTAAAGAAGGTGTTGGAAATTTTTTGTTTCCAATTGATGCGATGACGATCAACCCATCCAATTTGGTCATAGCCTCCTCATCTGGACTAAATGATTTTGGTTTTTTATAACTAAAATCATCCAATGGGTCTCTCATATGTAATTCTGGACAGGTTCTTTCAAGATGATAAATCAAGCGACAGTAATCAATTTTGTATCTAGTGGCGATTAATTGTGTGAAAACTCTCATGAAATAAAAATCATGCTCCGAGTGAGTTCCATCCCAAAACCAAGAACAAAATGCCTTAATCTTCATTATAATACTTGTCTCTTTTTTACAGTATAATACATGATCATTTTTTTTCAGCATAATTTTCAGTTTTATAACTTTGAAAGGTTCACTATCACGAAATGATTTGAAAGTGGAGCAGCCTTCATAAATTCGATATACGTCGATTGCACCTTTGCGTAGTTTTTGTTCAATTGATGCATTTGCAGGCAAGTTCAGATGAACTTCTGACAATTCAGATTGTAAAAAGCATCTTCTTCCTTCGATCAATGTGCAGATCAAAAGATCTTTGAAAACAAGTACTTGAAACTGAGTTTTATAGTAGTTATTGAAAGTATTTGCGACTTTTTGAACATTGTTGGAAGCACAATCTTGATCCAAGCACATGTGGTGATCAGTGGCAAGTAGGTTGAAGAAGAATAATTGCTGCTCATAGTTGAAATGTTGCGCTAGAACTTGGCTTATTGGTTGGAAGAACGCTTTAACTCCATCGTTGGTTATAGGTACCCGAGGTGGTGGGGAGCCGGATATGATTCTCTTCTTTTTGGGCAGCGCGGTTGGAATGTTCAGGGAGCGAGATTCTAGCGGTCTTCCTCTTTTCCTTTGCAGCGATTGCATGGTTTGATGTCTTTTGGATGCTTTGGAGAAGCTGGTTAAAGAGAAAGGTAAACATGGGATTATAAAATTTTGACCGTGTAGCGACGCGTTTAAATTTGGCAGATCCCGCGAATTATCTATCAAAAGCTAAATTAGCCGCTAGGAATTTTGGCTCATATAAACTAGCTGCTTTTCCTCAATATTGGAAATTTTGGTTTGCTTGAATGGTCATTGCAATTGAAGTTGACCACGGTGATCGGAGATGCTTTGATTAACTGGTATTATCGGTGCTTCAATATGATAAAGTGCTTCCCCAGCCACAGACAGACTAATCTGCCACAGTATAGCACAAATCTCGCAATTCGCCACAATCAAATGTACAAGGTTCAAAACACAAGTCACAAGGACTGCTAAATAGGCATATAATGGATCAATGTTGGTGAATTTCAAATCTCGAGACTATAGATAACTGACTTTAAAAGTATATTTCTGCAACAACGAGCAAGGATTATGCCACGATTGGGTCCCAAGAAGAAGGCTAGTTGGATCAGTATAACAGCAGATGAGAACTATAACGTTGGTTACCAGAGTATAGACAAATCGATCGAACTAAGTGACACGGAATCAATAAGATCAGGGTTAAAATTCGATGATAATAATCCATTCGTTGATCCCGAAGTGGCTCAATACTGGGATAGAGTCTATGAAGAAGCGGAGTATGAATGTCGACACTTATTCGATCCTCTCATGAGATGGGGAGCCCAAGAAGAGCAGGCCTTGATCTCAAAGCTGGAATATAAAGTTACGCTATTGGCATGTTTCATGTTCATTGGATTACAGATAGATAGAGGAAACTTGGCCCAGGCAATATCAGATAATATGCTCGATGACCTGGGATTAACTACTGCCGAATATAACACGGGGAACCTGATATGGAGTGCTACTTTTCTTGCAGCAGAATTACCATCTGGAATAATATCAAAAGCTGTAGGTCCTGATATTTGGCTTCCATTGCAAATGGTCTTATGGTCCATTGTTGCTATCTCTCAAGGGGCTCTCCAAGGAAAAACTTCATTTTACGTTACAAGGGCCCTTATTGCAATGCTTGAAGGTGGATTTATACCGGATATGGTGTTATGGCTTTCATATTTTTTCACAGCTGAGGAACTCTCTACTAGGCTGGCCTATTTTTGGACTTCTTTATCAGTGTGTCAAATATTCACTGCATTATTAGCCTTTGTCCTTTTGAGATTGAGAGGGTTTTTAGGATTAGAAGGATGGAGATGGTTATTTCTCATTGAAGGTCTTTTCACATTAGGTATTGGTATAACTTCATATTACCTGATGGTACCATCAGCAGCGGAGACTAGAACCAAATGGAAACCTGAAGGCTGGTTCACCGAACGTGAAGAAAAAATTCTGGTTAATAAAGTGCTAAGAGATGACCCTTCAAAGGGTGATATGCATAACAGACAAGGTTTATCTTGGGATACATTAATTAAATCAGTCTTTGATTACGATTTATTACCGATTTACTTACTTGGGCTTGTCGCTTTCATACCGGCTGATGCAGTAGGGAAATACTTGACTCTAAATTTGAGAGATATGGGATTCTCAACATTCATGACAAATTTATTATCGATTCCTAAGGATATCTTTCACATTATCACCTTGTTAGTAATCACATGGCTTTCAGAAGTCCTTCAAAACAGATCTCTTGTTACACTGATAAATCCAATATGGTCATTGCCGTTCCTTGCATTGCTGAGCTGGTGGGGAGGCTCATATGACAATAAATGGGGCACATGGTTCATTGCAACAGCGCTACTATCTGTGCCATATATTCATGCTATAAATGTCTCATGGTGTTCAAGAAATTCAAATTCAATTAGAACTAGAACAGTCTCATCTGCCATTTACAACATGTTTGTACAGGCTGGTGGAATTCTTGGGTCACAGATCTATCAGCCAAGTGATGCTCCAAAATATCACACGGGTAATAAACACCTATTCTATATTTCTGGACTGACAGGTGTATATATTGTTCTCGTAAAGGTCTACTACCTATCGAGAAATGCATATAAAGAGAGAAAATGGGATGAATTGTCAGATGATCAAAAGATTGAATACATTCATAACACATCAGACGAAGGAAATAAGAGATTAGATTTTAGATTTGCTAGTTGAAAGACAGAATAGATAGAGAAAATAAACAGGAAACGTTCGCTTTACTATTGTAGTTGATGAATGGTCTTACAGCCCTGGTCGCGCTTATGGTGCATCCCACAATTAAATGAAAACATATCAACTTTCAAGTCAACATGCTGCTTTATTGTGAATTAACTTTGTGTATTAAAAAGTGACAAAGATGATCCACATGATCCCACTGTGGCTAAACAATGGAGCTGCGAGCACGATTAACTGATTAATCTTTCGCATCTTGGTAAAATTTACGAAGGGTTCTGAACCGAAAGATAACGACTTTGAGCCACAGACATTGGCCACAAAGCCAAACAAAGCAGCAAATGATGATCGACATATTGATAAAACGCCATCTCTCAATGATTAATAGGTGCTGGTTATAGTTGAGGCGCCATACTTTACCAAATCAGTCAAAAACTGGAGAGTGGCTCAGGTGCTTATTGCTTATTACCAGTGTGGATTGTGTTCAAGGTGGTTATGGGTTGCACAATTAGACAATTAGCCACATGTTGCTAATCAAGTGGATATGATGGTGATATCTGGAGACATATAAATAGTTGCAAAATGCAGCTTTTGATCTTCGATATTGAAACTAGTCGTAATCTCTAATTTGAAGAAGATAGAATGTCGACTGTTAAGGGAAACGAGAAGACCAAGACTTCTGAAATTGTACAAGATATCGAGATCATTGATATCGAGAAGAAACGTCATTCAAACGATGTTGAATCTCTTGGAAGTTTTTCAAGTGATGATGAAGATCCCAAGAATCCTTTCAAGAATCCAAGAGTTGCCGAGTATTGGAGAAACGTCTATGACAAATCTCAGTATGAATGTCGCCATTTATTTGATCCATATTTAACATGGACAGCAAAGGAGGAAAAGAAGTTGAAATTTAAGCTTGAGTGGAGAGTCACATTGTTAGCGTGCTTTATGTTTGTTGGTTTACAAGTTGATAGAGGTAATTTGGGTCAAGCTGTTTCTGATAATATGCTAGATGACTTAAATTTGACTACAAAGGATTTCAACAATGCAAACTTACTTTGGAATGCATGTTTTTTGGCTGCTGAACTACCATCTGGTGTTTTGTCCAAAGCTATTGGTCCTGATATTTGGTTGCCTATTCAAATGATCTTATGGTCCATTGTGGCAATTTGTCAATCGGCACTTAAAGGAAAGAAATCTTTCTTTGCTACAAGAGCATTGATTGCAATTCTGGAAGGTGGATTTATCCCTGATATGGTTTTGTGGCTTTCTTACTTCTTTACCGCCCCAGAACTCTCGACAAGACTAGCATGTTTCTGGACTTCATTGTCATTATGTCAAATTTTTACGGCGCTATTAGCATTTGGTTTATTAAGAATGAGAGGTCTTGCAGGTCTTGCAGGATGGAGATGGTTATTTTTGATTGAAGGGATTTTCACGCTATTGGTTGGTATCGCTTCATATTTCTTGATGGTTCCATCGGCAGCACAGACCAAGAAACCGTGGAACAAGAAAGGTTGGTTTACTGAACGCGAAGAAAAGATTTTGGTGAATAGGGTTCTCAGAGATGATCCATCAAAAGGTGACATGCATAATAGACAGGCTTTGACTTTCAAAACTTTGACGAAATCCCTCCTCGACTACGATTTATGGCCAATTTATTTTCTCGCTCTAATTGCTTTCATTCCAACGAGTGTTGTTAGTACATATCTGACGTTGACTTTGAAAGGAATGGGATTTAGTACTTTCAACACCAATTTGTTAACCATCCCCAATAATGTGCTCCATATAATTTTGCTTTTTGCTATTACTAGATTGTCTGAGGTGATCAATAATAGATGCCTTACAGCATTGGCCAATCCAATTTGGTCATTACCATTTCTCGGTGTGATTACTTGGTGGAAAGGGTCTTATGACAATAAATGGGGTACATGGGCCGTGGTATCATTATTACTTTCAGTTCCATACATTCATGCCATCAATGTTGCATGGTGCTCTAGAAATTCAAATTCAATTAGAACTAGAGCTGTTTCAGCTGCTATTTATAACATGTTTACTCAAGCCGGTGGTATGATCTCTTCACAAATATATCAACCAGATGATAAACCTTATTATCACAGAGGTAATAGAACTTTGTTTTTCATTTCTCTTGCTACGTTTGTTTACATTGTACTTATCAAGGTTTATTATACATTGAGAAACAACTACAAGGAAAAAAAATGGAGCCAAATGACCGAAGAGGAAAAAACTGATTATCGCCACAACACTACTGATGAAGGTAACAAGAGATTAGACTTCAGATTTGATAGCTGAGTTTTATAGAAATCAGATATTAATAAAGCTTTTGATTGAACCGATGGTGTAGGCCCTAATTGCTGATGTTATATGATTAACTTCCACTCTACAATAATTTATAAATAGTATTGATTGGATTCTTTTTGTATATATCTCCTTGTATATCGAATCACCAATTGTCCTTTAACAATTTATTTTCCAAAGTTTGATAATGACTAGTTAAAGAAGCATTTATAGATACTTCAATAAGACCAGTTTCAGCAACATAAATAGCCCAATCTCTTTTTAATTTTTCAAAAATTTCTGGTTGTTCATGAGCCAAATCCTGAGTTTCACCAGGATCTTTTTTAACATTAAATAATTCCCATTTGTCAGGTCCTAATGGTGCCGGAATAAATGTTATTTTCCAATCACCTCTTCTTATAGCCTTTTGAGCAAATAATTCCCATCCAATAGCTCTTGTATCTTCAAAAGTATGAAATTCTAAACTTGGTTCTTTTAAAACTTTTGTAAATGAAACACCAATTGGAGTGGAAACATCTCTACCACGAAATTTTGAACCTGGATGTTTTGTACCGGTGATTTCCAAGACTGTTGGAAGAATATCCATCACAGTTAAAAAAGTATTTGAAATGTTTTCAGTTTTATCACCAATCAATTCTGGATACGAAACAATTAATGGACATCTAATACCACCTTCTGCAGCATAACCTTTATACATATATGCTGGGGCTGTAGCGGCTTGTGCCCATTGATCTGAATAGAATACAAAGGAATCCTTCTTACCAATGTTTTCAAAAGTATTGTTGTAATAGGTGTTTGCTGTTGATATGATATGTCCTTCACGAGCTGGGAATGCTTCCCATAATGCACCTTCTGCACCGTTATCTGACATGAATAGAATGAAAGTATTATCAAGTTCACCTTTGGCCTCTATTTTATCCAAGACCCTACCAATTTGTTGATCCAAATAATCAACCATGGCAGCATAGATTTCCATAATCTTATTTTCACGTTGTTGTTTTTCCTTATCAAAATCATCCCAGTCACCAAGTTTAACTTTGACTTCATGTGGTACAACGTCTTTTTCAATTATACCAAGATCTGCAGCTTTTTTCAATCTTTGTTTTCTTAATTCAGTGGGACCATTATCATAAACACCTTTATATTTAGCAATAACTTCTTCAGGAGCTTGTAAAGGCCAATGAGGAGCGGTGTAAGTCAATAAACTGAAGAATGGACGATCATCACGTGTTTCAGAATCCAATTGTTCCAAGAGCTTATCAGTGAAAAACTTTGTACTGTAAAAATCATCAGGAATTTTATCAGGTTCTTTACCAGCGTGGAAAATTTCACTGTTATTTGCAAAGAATGGAGTTAGGAAATTGTTTGGAGTTTCACCATTTTCATCTAAGGGAAAATGTTTGAAGTGATTACCTGCACCAGGTAAAAGAGTATAACTCTCGTCGAAACCTTTTGCTTGTGGGATGGATTCATCAGTCAAACCAAGATGCCATTTACCAGAAATGGTGGTGTAATATCCATCATCTTGCAAAATCTCGGATAAAGCAGCGACCCTTCTATGTAAAATACCTTCATAACCAGGTCTACCAGAGACATCTTCGTTGAAAAGTCTAGAAGCCGATTCAGCCATTTGACCCAAACCAGCAATATGATTATCTGTTCCACTCATCAACATAGCACGAGTTGGTGAGCAGGCAGCAGCAGTATGGAAATCTGTGAATCTCAAACCTCTTTTTGCTAATCTGTCAAGATTTGGAGTATCAATCTCACCACCAAATGGTGATGTATCGGTGAAACCTAAATCGTCTGCAATGATGATTAAAACATTTGGACGTTTGTCTTTAACGGCCATTTTGTATGTTATTGATTCTTTGAGGTGGATAAATCAAGTGAGAAAACATGATTATGAGTAGCCCAGCTTTTAAATATACGGTGGACCGTGGTACTCAAAATGAACCAACGTGAATGTGGCGCTAGATATAACTCTTGAGCCACAGGGGCGTGTGTGGCTTGGAAATTCTGCACCACTATCACCGTCCCGTCTGATCATTGCTCTATTATGCAGGGTTTACTATTACTAATTGTCTACTCAATCGGTGGATGCTAATTGATAGGTTTGAGCTGGGGCTTTAATAACTTTCAAGCCTCTAATGTTATTTGAAGTCGGATGCCCTCGGAACAACAATTTTGAGCTTAAAGACCCATACAATGTGACAGCTGACAGCTAATTGTAAAATCTGTGGCGATGTCCCATAATTACGTACTGTTCACTTTGTACTTTCCGTATAGTATAAATCAGACTTTGATGTATCTTTTGCGAGTCTCGATATCCACAAGTGCGCCTTACCCACTCACTGAAATACGCCACAGAAGATAGAACAACTTTATCATGTGTCTAATTTTTGACTGGGTCTCGCAATTTGCAAAGGCAAGTAAATGGCTAAAAAGTGGCTCAAGTGTGGATGGTGGTGTGCTTCCCTTCGATAATGTATATGGTTCAGCGCAATTAGCCACATTTTGTCAGGTTGAGCTCAACGGATGATCTTCAAACGTATAAGTACAAGGTAAAGTGGCTCCAAAAGCTAATTTCAATGATTTTCTACAAAGATACAATCAATCAGCAATGTCTGTGCCTAAAAATAAGGCCTCTGAGTCTTTCCAAGTTACTGAGCTTGATGATATTGACCCTAAAGATCTTCACTTGCATGATGTTGAATCTCTCGGTGATTCTTCTATTAGCGAAAATGATACCAAGAATCCATTCAAAAACCCAAAAGTTGCCGAGTATTGGCAAAATGTTTATGATAATGCTCAATATGAATGTCGCCATTTATTCGACCCGCATTTAACATGGACTGAAGGAGAGGAGAAAGAGCTGAAGTTCAAATTAGAGTATAGAGTTACACTGTTGGCATGCATTATGTTTGTTGGTTTACAAGTTGATAGAGGTAATTTGGGACAAGCTGTCTCTGATAATATGTTGGATGATCTGGGATTAACAACAAAGGAATTTAACTATGCAAATTTGATTTGGGGCGCTTCTTTCCTGGCTGCTGAACTACCATCTGGTGTGATCTCGAAAGCTATTGGTCCTGATATTTGGTTACCTATTCAATTGATATTATGGTCCATTGTGGCAATTTGTCAATCCGCTATAAAAGGTAAAAAATCCTTTTACACATTAAGGGCATTGATTGCAATTCTAGAAGGTGGTTTTATTCCTGATATGGTCTTGTGGCTATCTTATTTTTTCACTTCAGCTGAATTATCAACGAGATTAGCAGTCTTCTGGTCCTCATTATCTTTATGTCAGATCTTCACCGCTTTGATAGCATTTGGGTTACTCAGAATGAGAGGTATTGCGGGACTCGCGGGTTGGAGATGGCTGTTTCTACTTGAAGGAATCTTTACCTTATTTATCGGTATCACTTCATACTTCTTAATGGTCCCATCTGCTGTTCAAACAAAGAAACCTTGGAACAAAAAAGGCTGGTTCACTGAGCGCGAGGAGAAAATACTTGTTAATAGAATTCTTAGAGATGATCCATCAAAAGGTGATATGCACAATAGACAGGCTTTGACATTTAGCACGCTGAAAAAATCCCTTTTTGACTATGATATTTGGCCAATTTATTTCCTCACGGTACTTTCTTTCATTCCAATTAATACAGTCAGTGCTTATTTAACTTTAACTTTGAGGAGCATGGGCTTCAGTACTTTCAATACAAACTTGTTGACTATTCCTTACAGCGTCCTTTCTATATTAACACTATTAGGTATCACTCGGTTATCTGAGATTCTCAACAATAGGTGCTTGGTTGCACTAATAACTCCTACTTGGTCGTTGCCCTTAATTGGTGTGATTACTTGGTGGAAGGGGTCTTTAGACAATGTATGGGGTACCTGGGCTGTGGTATCACTGTTGCTTGCAGCTCCATATATTCATGCCATTAACGTTGCATGGTGTTCTAGAAATTCAAATTCAATTAGAACTAGAGCAGTGTCAGCTGCTATTTATAACATGTTTACTCAAGCAGGTAGTATGGCTTCCACTCAAATCTACCAACCAGATGATAAACCTTATTACCACAGAGGTAATAGAACTTTGTTTTTCATTTCTCTTGCTACGTTTGTCTACATCATACTTATCAAGATTTATTATACACTGAGAAACAACTACAAGGATAGAGAATGGAATAAATTAAGTGAAGAAGAACAGGATGATTACCGTCAAAACACCACTGATGAAGGTAACAAGAGACTGGATTTCAGGTTCGATAGCTGAGTTTTGTATAGTAAATAATATGATAATTAGTGTGATGGAATAAGTAAGACAAGGACATTGGTGGATCTGCCAATATTTGACGGTTTCGAGCACGACATTAATTCCACAGTTTAAAGATTTATATTTTCTCCTACTTCAGCAAATTTCTATGAAGCATTTCAAAGACTACAAATGCAAAAATATCCAAGAGAACTATATTTCAACGGAGTTGTTCATGGTTTCAAATGGTGCAAGAAGGCTGAGGCCAGAAAAAATGCTGTCCAACCAATTTGCCACGATAATCAACGCTAGCATTTGAGCCACAGACGGAATGACAAGAAATTCATCTTGATTATCAAAAAGGTTCATACGGTGAAACACAAAGATCTAATAGTGAAAGTCTTGGTAAGTGTTGCTGGTGGCTCTCAGTGAAGCGCTTGGTATGGTTCAATAATTGATGATATTTGATCAACTAGCCACACAATTAGTTTGAGTTTGTGTTGATCTAAGAGCTTGTCATTATGGAAAATTTGGATATAAAAGGGAACCTATTTCTGCTAGAGCCCCATATCGTTATATGTCTTCATTGAATCTTCAAGATCTTCACCATATGTCACTGAACGAGAAATCCAAGGCCGATTCCGAATTTTCGGAAAAGGGACTCACTTTTAAAGATATAACAGATGATAAGCCTTCCCAATCACAAGATATTGAATCCATTGGAAGTGACTTTAGCGATGAAAAAAATTCTGAGAATCCTTTCAAAGACCCCAGCATTGCAAAATATTGGTCAAAAGTTTATGATGATGCTAAATATGAATGTCGTCATTTATTCGATCCGGACTTCACCTGGACTGATAAGGAAGAGAAGAGTTTGAAATGGAAGCTTGAATGGAGAGTTACACTACTTGCTTGCTTCATGTTTGTTGGACTTCAAGTTGATAGAGGTAATCTGGCTCAAGCCGTTTCTGATAACATGTTGGATGATTTAGGGTTGACCACGGCGGATTTCAACTATGCAAATTTGATTTGGAGTGCATCCTTCTTAGCTGCCGAATTGCCTTCTGGTGTTATTTCCAAGGCTGTTGGTCCTGATATCTGGCTTCCAGCTCAAATGGTTATGTGGTCTATTGTCGCTACTTGTCAAGTGGCATTGAGTGGTAGAAAATCGTTTTTTGCTACAAGAGCCCTTATTGCTATACTAGAAGGTGGATTTATCCCTGACATGGTTTTGTGGCTTTCATACTTTTTCACTTCTTCTGAACTATCAACCAGACTGGCATTTTTTTGGACATCGTTATCTTTGACTCAAATCTTCACTGCACTTTTAGCCTTTGGTTTATTAAGAATGAGAGGTATTGCAGGTCTTGCAGGATGGAGATGGTTATTTTTAATCGAAGGCCTATTTACTCTACTTATTGGTATCTCGTCATACTTCTTGATGGTTGCATCTGCGGCTCAAACTAAAAGACCATGGAATAAGAAAGGTTGGTTTACTGATAGAGAAGAAAAGATATTGGTCAATAGAATCTTGAGAGATGATCCGTCAAAAGGTGATATGCATAATAGACAAGCTTTAAGCTTGAAGACTTTAGGAAAATCATTGTTTGACTACGACCTTTGGCCAATTTATATTCTTGGATTTATTGCCTTTATCCCCGCATCTGTTGTTCAAACATACTTGACAATAACACTAAGAGGTATGGGGTTCAGCACTTTCAATACGAATTTGTTAACAATTCCACATAATGTTGCTCACATCATTTTGTTGCTTTTGATCACAAGACTTTCAGAAATTGTAAAGAATCGATCTCTGGTTGTTTTGTTGAATCCATTATGGTCAATACCATTACTAGGTATCTTAGCTTGGTGGAAAGGATCACATGATAACACATGGGGAACTTGGGTTGTGACTACGATCTTCTTATCTGTTCCATACATACATGCCATAAATGTTTCGTGGTGCTCTAGAAACTCCAATTCGATTCGTACAAGGGCTATTTCTGCTGCTATTTATAACATGTTTGTTCAAGCAGGTGGTATGGTGGCCTCACAGATCTATCGACCAGATGATGCTCCATATTATCGTAGGGGTAATAGAAATCTATTTATTGTCTCAATCGCTACTGGTGTCTTCATCGTATTGATTAAAATATATTATCTCTTACGCAACAGATACAAGGAAAAGAAGTGGAATGAGCTTTCCGAAGAGGCAAGACATGACTATATCAATAACTCCACAGACGAGGGAAACAAGAGATTAGACTTTAGATTTGATAGTTAGACAAATATTATACACGTATATGATTTATCTATTATAGAATCCTCCAGCCACCGACAAACTTCTCTATTATGATTACTAAGAAACTGGTTGGAGCACACATAAGAACAAATTCGAAATTGCCCCATACTGTTAGCATAAGTTTCGATCAATGCTCAACAGACTTAAACAATAGAAAAGTCAACGATCAATCAAAATGCCACAAGCTGTTATACCATTAGAATCCAACCCAGAAGTCTTCACAGATTTTGCCCATAAACTAGGTCTTTCTCAATCATTCCAATTTCATGATGTGTATTCATTGACCGAACCTGAGCTATTATCATTCATTCCAAGACCATCACCTGCAATTATCTTATTATTCCCAGTTTCACCAGATTATGCTACTCATAAAAAAGAGGAAGAGTCTTCTAGAGAATTGAACTCGAAGGACGAACAAGTTGTATGGTTCAAGCAGACAGTTAGAAATGCATGTGGATTGTATGCGTTATTGAATTCCATTTCTAACCTCAGTGACACTAGTTATGAACCAAATTCCAAGATTGTGGATTTTATTAAAGTTAGTAAAGATATCCCTCAAGTGGAAAATTTAGTGGAAAATCTTGAGAATGATTATAAGGAGGCTGCCACCTCAGGTTCAACAGAAGCACCAAATGCTACAGATGAGATTGATCTACATTTCATTGCATTCATAAAGAAAAATGGTCACGTTTATGAACTTGATGGAGGTCGTAAAGGTCCTCTAGATTTGGGTGAAGCTAACGAACAAGATTCTTTGGATGTATTGAGTGAACCTCTCGTTGTGGAGAGATTCCAAAAATACTTGCAACTATCTGACGAGCAAAATAAATTGAACTTTTCCTTGATGGCACTGGCTCCATCTTTTGAATAAGTGGTATAATCTAGCAAATGATAACGTTTCAAGTCTTCTCATATGTAGACACTCTTGATATCAAAGGTCTGATGCACAAATACTTACCGCAAATAAATGATAATTTCTCCCTACTGCCCACCTATATTTGACCCTTGATATCAACTTTTCTATTTGCGTTCAGTATCCCCAAAATGGTACCTCTAGCATTGTATGTATTCAAATAAACCACACTATCACCTCTCAATTCAATGAATTTTTCGATTTGCTTTTCTTTAATGAATGTAGTACAATCAAATTCACTATCAAAGTTGAATTCTTGCAGTAAAAACTCCAAAGTTAAAAGCTTATAGGAGGTACAAATGACAGCCAATGCTTTAACTCTTTCGTTATCAATAAAGCAGTCAAAAAGATTTTTTGTAGTACCTGAAGTCTTGGAATACAATCTAAATAGCTCATGATAATTATTAGATATATGTGCCTTGAAAATTTTTAATGCTTGCACAATTAATGGGTGATCTCTTTCCTTTGATGTCAATTTCAACTTGATTAGGGATATGGAGTCATAGTTTTTTGTCAAAAGATAGTACAATATTCTATAGCTCAAAAATTCAACACTGTTTGTAGAATCACTCAAGTGTGACATTTGATACAAGTTCTTTAGAATTGTTTGACATTGATTGAATTCACCCAAATCTTTATTCTCAATAGCAATCCTTCCATGAGTTTCATAAACTTTGACCGCGAAGTTGTTTTCAATTAATTGGACTCTTAAATCTTGTCTTATAGATTTTAGTTGATCACAGATATATGAGTATTTACCTTCATTTTTATACTTTTCCAAAACAAAAGCAAGTGCTTTTTGCAATATAGGTTGTGGTCTTACTTTTGTAGGATCAGGTGCAGATGTAAGTCTGAGAAAAGATTTCTCCAAAGCCTGACATGTTCCTTTGACTGGTTGGTTTTTGTCTGCAAAAAACACTTCATCATTAACGGAGCCAAGTCTTGGTGAACTAGAATTTAACTCTTTTTCAAATCTAGCAGCTCTAGCTTTTTTTCTTGAAAAAGACGACAATTCATCATCATTATCAGAACTAGCATTTGAATCATCGAAAGCAGATGCTCTTTTAAGTTTTTTTTTTTTAGATTTCTTCAATTCAATTTTTGGTTTATTCACTTTGTAAATCAACTCTAAAGGAACAGTTTTGTTAAATATTGGCAATTCTTGCGTAGCCCAGTCATTTACCCACAACAGACCAGCCTTTTGTGCCTTTTCAATTAAAAGTTTCAGCTGTAGCTGCATTTTTGCTGTTGTTTTAGAGTCATAATGCAGACTTGCCGCCTTTTCATGACAAATCTCTACAAATTTGGTCAAGTTTTGAGGTAAAGCATCCGTAACTGGTTTTTGGACGGCTGGTGCCTGCTGTACTTTACTGGATCCCAAAGTAGTTGGGGTTACTGAATTGTATGTGCTCATTATTTCTCTGTGGTTTGCCTCTCTAATCTATAAATTTACCCCGAATTTTACCCCTATACTTTAACGTTGAAACTTCGTTTTTTTTTCCGAATAAATGCTCTCTTCCCACCTTTTACAAAAATAAACTATTTTGTTAACTGCTTGCAGCGGTTGTTAGTATGAATATCAAAATCACCTTGTATTGTGATCGTTGGCGCTAAATTGTAGAAGAATAGAAACCAAATTTAAAAACAAAAAATGAAAGCTGGTTTCAAATCGCGCAAAGAAATGAGAGTTAAATTCGCGAAGATTATGTAATACATTATTAAGAGAAATGAAATTTGGCCATCATAATAATTAAGAATAAATATGGGAATATCCCCGATCTGTATAGGAAAATCCCTGGAAAAGATCATGTGAGCTGTTACTGGAACCGTTGGATTGTTTGATTTGTAGTCCGTTAACAGGTGATCCCACGGGTGTTATGCTCATCTCGGTGAATTCATTATCAAAGTTTTCCGCCAGTATAGGATCAGTAATAATTGGTACGATTGGAGGGGGGAATGACCGTTGCTCAATCTGGTCCCAGTTTATTTTTCTAAAAAATCTGTGCTTTTTAAGTGCTTCAACATCAGTTAATCTTTTTCCAGGACTTTTCTTTAATAAACGTAGCAAGAGATCCTTAGCATCTGCCGATAAATAAAATGGAACCTTGAACTTGTTTGCCAAGATCTTATCCATGATTCTTTTATTGTTGTTACCAGTGAATGGTGGTGAACCAGTCAACATATCAAACATTACACATCCTAAACTCCAAAAATCCACTGCATGATCATATGGTATATCTTGTAAAATTTCTGGAGCCATATATTCTGGTGTACCAATTAAGGATGTACAGAATTCATCATCATTTAACCCGACTTTACTCAGTCCAAAATCAGTTAGCACTAGGTATCCATCTGAGTCTAATAAACAATTTTCAGGCTTCAAGTCTCTATAGACAATACCAATCTTGTGTAAATGTTCGAGCCCCAGGACCATTTGAGCCAAGTAAACAGCAGCATTTGTTTCACTAAGAAATTTCTCTTGTTGTAAATGCTGGAAAAGTTCTCCTCCATCCAAGTACTCTAATATCAAATATAATTTATCATAATCTTGAAAGGCATAGTATAGCTTGACAATGGAACCATGGTTAATTGTTTCCAATATAGTTTTCTCATTGATTGTTCTTTCCACAGTTTTAGATTGAATGATGATGGATGCCTTCTTTAATTGTTTTTGAGCAAATAGTTTCCCAGTTTTTTTTTCACGTACTAGTAAAACTTTACCATAAGAACCAACGCCTAAGACTTTTATAGGCTCAAAGTCCGAAGGTTTTGGTTTACCACTTTGTGTTTGAGTATCATCATTAATCGTTAGACTAGGAGGTAGAATATGTGGCTCTCCCAAGGCAGCATCTGAATCGGATGCGTATGAATTGACAAAAGAATGCTCTATACCAATCTCCACGGATGTACCTAATCTGTGGAGTGGAGTATTTCTATTTGATGCAGTGGAACTTTTACGTCTTCTTGGATGGTTTGGAATATCTAGTGGTTCACTGATTGAGAATCGTTTCTGAAAATCTTGGTGCAAGCCATCCTCTTCTTCATCAAGCGTAAATACACTCATAATACTGACTTGTAATTGATGTAGTAATGTGGGCACGTTTTCGCTGTTGCGACTCGGTGAACGATTTGTGGTTCTAGCGCTAGGATGATATCAATCTAGCTTTCCACTTGTTGCATATGTGGCGTGTGTCAAAGCCCTTTATAATAAGATCTAGTTCTATAATCTGGGGTGAAGCTGAATAAAGCACGGAGTTGTTTGTTAACTGACACCAAAAAAGCACAACATTAGAAATTAGCTCATCAATATTTAATTTTTTAGCTCTTCCGATAATTCGCGGATTTCAACAATAGTAGCGAAAAATTCACGTCAAGTATGTTGATGAAATGAAATAAACATGAGTTACGTTGACTAGAGCCCATAATTTTTTGATGAGGCTCCCCACACTTCCTTTGCGAGCCACTGGGTTTTACTTATAGAGTGTATTTCAAAATGGGGAGTCAAAGAGAATTCGAAAAGGCACACCAGACAATATGTGATCATACATCATACAAAGATGTATACCTGCGACCTGCGAACCAACGACAAACGACGTCTAACGAGCTAAAATCAACAATATATGTTCCCAGCTCACAATTCTTTAGAAAAAACTTCTAAAATGGCATTCTCATCATGACTAGATGAATCGAAGCACCTTTAATATATTGAGCCCTTTGACAAGCTTCGGCCCAGCTTCAACTACCAGCTAGAATCAAACCCGCGCGACCTTTGCAAAAGATCACGTAAAAGTACGATTGTAGATCTCATATCAATGTAATTTCTGTTGTTCGGGGTTCTAGCTTTTAAACGGTTGTAAGTTGTATTGTAACTTGTCTCCATCGCTTGAAACTTGTCTCATCGATCTTTAATTTCTGGAGAGCGCTTCAATTTGTCTTGAAAGTCCCACCCGTTTCCCATTTCCTAGTCTCAGTCTCTGGTCCTGCATTTAATTTAATGTACTGGGAAACTCAAAACCTCAACTGTAGAAAGTAAGCTTTGCAGTCGGCAAAAAATAAAATTTTTATCGGTTGCAGTAAAGTTATCTGATTGATCAGGAATGATCGCAAAAATAAGCTTTGACCAAATGTTTAAATAATAAATTACAGCCTATAACAAAACGGGCAAACTAAGTGGTAAGATTTCCAAGTGGGTTCGGGATTTTACATAGAGTTGATTGGTTTAGTAGGTGGAGAACATTTTAGAAAATCAACAGGTAGCAATACGTAGCAAATACAATGTACATGTTATACTTTTCAGTTGAAAGTTGATCGGTGAACTTTATAAGTTGACCTCGAACTTCGAAGACGTACTGTCGAAGATCGTGAAGATATACGAGCTTTTGATCATGCGATGGGGCGATGGGGATCAAATATGACTTTGAACTTTGAAGTTGGTTAAGCTGTTAAGATTTGACTTGTAGAGTAATTATGACAGATTCTTCGATCGACTCAATTGGCTCAAGAGCTAACCAGATCGTAATATGTCAAAATTTTTAAACTCCTAGCTGTTCCTAGTACGGTATCGCCTACCAAAACCAATTTTCATCATGCCTTGAAGAATTGCGCCTCTACAGGCACAAACTAGTAGCCAAGAGAGTTGCGGTGTATCTCCTCAAATTTGTTGCATTTGCCTTGAAGCAACACCAAGCTTTTCAGGAATTAAGCTTATGTTGAAACGACAAGTACCTGAATGTAACTGCTTCTTCAAACCTCAAAGTTTATAATGACATATCTTCATTTAATTGACCACATTACTTGTACAATCGAGTGAGAAAAATTGATGATTCTGAAGACCCCGGGCACCAATTACATGTTGAAACGAAGGGGGAACAACAATAGAAATTCCCAACGAATCGTGTAATGGCTGCTTTTTTCAAGTTCATACCATGATGTACATTTATGCACGGTGGTTGGGATCGGGCTTTTCCAAACAACAAACTTTTTTATCTCCTTGATCTAGATCTTTTGGAAAATGAAGAAGGACTAACCAAGGGGTCCATAGACTTGTAATTTTCCACAATGTCCAGACAAATACAATGATGATTTTAAGTCATGTAAATGAACTAGACAATTAAGATTCGATCAGCTGAGATTTGGCTTTCAAGTTCATCTTTTTTAGGATGTCGCGAGCACAGACAGTATGTCTTGATCACCTAGGGGACGTTGAATTATAAATTGTTGAAGTATACTGCAAGATTTAAATTAAACGTTGCAAGCAAGTAGAAGCTTGGAGTACTGATTAATCCTGATCATTGGTTAATTACCAAGGGAATTGCAGGATTTTAGTACATGCCACCAGTATAGTATTTGGCGCTATTATAATATTATAATGATTTGTCGAATCAGGAGCAGATGAATAATTCCCCATCTTAAGGGTTCAATGTCGAAGATCTATAACATTAGCAAACATACATATGTAAAAGCGGATACGAATAATATTGTAGATTGTGGTCTCTTTTAGCCGCTATGGTATATAGTATCAAGGGCGTATAGTAAAGTTATAGACCTCAATTAACCTCTTGGTGGTCGCGATTATGGATGAGATTTATGGAGGCCATTGATTTTTTCAAGCAGCAAGCAGCTCTTCTCTTTTTGCCACCCAAAGTATCATAGAGCCAGACATTGAGATACAAGATATGTATGATCTATGATCGTACTCAGCTGTGAAAAATCAGCCAGTGTTTCCTCATCAAAAGATCTTGCACTTCAAGTGCCAATTCACCGAGATGTACATTTGTGCAAGTCTCACCATCTACGAGGTACCTCGACCTGGAGTCTGTATGATTGATCAAGGACGGGTTTATGAAAAAATATAAGGTGTTTCTTTTGGCAACGACGCTTGTTATCTAAAAGATCCAATCAGATCGATCAGAATGGAAAACTTTTCACAATATTACCATTAAGCCTGTCTTGAATGGTTTGATTCACGAGATGCCTCGACTTGGCATTTGGTGTCAAGAGGATATTACTGCGCAATATGGGGCTTCTATTGTTACACATGGCTTCAGTTTTGCTGAATGGTATCAAGAGGTTAAATCGCAACGGGGTTATATTAATGTATTTGAGAGTTTCCGATCGTGCAACATTTGAATTCACAATATTCAGCGAACAGACTCTGCAACTCGAGTAATCCATGTGAATTTTCAATAGTTTTGCGGATCAAGGACCCAAAGAAGAAAAAATTCAGTAACGGTCTCTGCGTTAAATTGCGGTGTACTGAGAAAAGAAATACATATAAGGCCATGATGCAAAATCTTGCAATGACTGCTAAGTACGAGATACATTAATGGAACAGACGGGGTTATAATCAACTATACTGTAATTCTCGTCAGTATAAATATAAAGTCAAGTTTCCCATCTTTGCCCAGAAACCTTTCAAACTTTCAATTGCATATAATCCAAGACTTTATCAAGATGAACTTCAAGGCATCCTTATTGTTCATATCAGTGTTCTTGGCTACCAGTGTATATGCTGAGCCACCAGCCAAGACTGAAAAATTAGGATTGAAATACAAATGGATTGTGTACGCTTGTGATGCTGCTTTGGAAAGTTACACATGGGGTACAAACATTACTGCTTATTATCCACAACTTTGTGGTTATGCTCCATTCACCGGTTCAATTGTCAACTGTATGGCTAACACTTTAGGTGGTCATGGTTCTGAAGCCTATAAAAAGGCATTGACAAGATTTCAAGCCACTTGTACAAACTATGGTGATCATGAATACACTTTGCAAGATTTAGAAGATTTATATCAAAACACCACCAAATATGCTATCCCAGTCTCTGACGTTTCAGATCCAACAGCTACTTTATACACTCCATTGGATATTACAAATGAAGATGTCCAAGATTCATTGACTTATTATGAAAACTTATATTTCAATTATGATGAAGGTTCATTATTAGCTGGTATGTTAAATTTATATTTTGTTGCTGTGTTTTTAATCTTTGGTATTTCTAACTTGGTTAGAAGATTAGGATTACACAAGAAATTTAACAATGGGTTTATCAAATATTATCGTGCAAATATCACAATTCCGACTTTATTTAATGGTAAACATACTGAAGCTTTAAGAGTATGGAAAATTTTCTCCACATTAGTTCCAACAAGAGTTGAATCCATTGTGGTTTTCTTATTTGTCATGTTGAATTTGTTGATTGTTACATTCCATTACAGTTTTAGATCAAAAGAAGAGGCAAGATCTTTACAATTGGTGGAATTTGTTGCTGATCGTACAGGGTTATTATCATTTGGTTTAATTCCATTATTGATCATCTTTGCTGGTAGAAATAACATTTTAAGTACCATCACTGGGATCCCATATACTTCGATGATTATTTATCACAAATGGGTTGCTAGATTGATGTGGATCCATGCTTTGATTCATTCAGTGTGTTGGACCTCTTATGGTATTCAAAATCAAGCCTTAGCTTATTATTATGAAGATGGTTATTGGTGTTGGGGTGTCTTTGCTACTGTTATCGGTGGTGTTATTTGTTTCCAAGCATTCCATATCTTTAGAAATATGGCTTATGAAACTTTTGTATTTGTTCATATTGTTTTTGCCATTATGTTCATTGTTGGTTGTTGGTGGCATTGTTATTCCCTAGGTTGGTTAGAATGGATCTATGCCTCTTGGGCTGTTTGGATTGCTGATAGATTGTTAAGAATAGTCAGAATGTCAATCTTTGGATTTAGAAATGCTGAAATTGAAATGGTTGCTGATAACACTTTTAGAATCTCTGTTAAACATAATAAATGGTTTAAACCATTCCCAGGTGCATTTGGTTACGTTTATTTCATTACTCCAACAATGTTTTGGCAATCACATCCATTCACTTTAGTTGATTCTGCAGTGAATGCGAATGAAACCACTATTTATATCAAGACCAAGACCGGTATCACCAAAAGATTGAACAAACAATTATCCAAAGTTCCAGGTAATAAGAAGACCATTAGAATTAGTATTGAAGGTCCATACGGTCATAGAGCCCCATTGGAGAAATATGATACAGCATTACTCTTAGCAGGTGGTAATGGTATTCCAGGTCCTTTCTATCATGCAATTGACTTATCCAAACGTGAATCTTCTTCAAAGCAACATATCAAATTATATTGGGCTATCCGTGAACAAGAAACTTTATTATGGTTTGCTGATGAATTAAAAGTTTTAGCTCATACTAATGTTGAAACCAATATTTACATCACTGGTAAAAATAATGATAATATGGAAAAAATCGAGGAAACTAAAGAGGCCTTATCAAGTGATGATCTAGATGCTAAAAAGGATACTGATTCAACTGATTCTAAACCATTATCATCAACTGAATTAATTGCTTCATTATCATCTCATATCACTTTCCACAATGGTCGTCCAAATTTGGAACAGTTAATCTTAGAGAATTTCACCGAGGAATCTGGTCCTTCAGTGGCTGTAATGTCTTGTGGTCCTCCAAAAATGGTTGATACCATTAGAAACTTAACTGCAAAGCATTTACAAAAATCCAAAGGTCGTGTTGACCTATTTGAAGAATTACAAGTGTGGTAAGCTGTATATATTCACTCTTATTTAATCTCGCTCTTGATTTATGTCATGATTTAATACTTATTTATAGATGATTTTTCCAATTGATCTTATATTTGTAGCTTAGACTTTAGTTGATAATATATCGTAAAAGTCCTAAAAGTCCCAGTCTCTTAATTTGTTATACATATTTCAACCGCGAATCTTTTTTTTTGAAATTTGAGCGGACATTTAAAAAAATGGAAATTTTATAACGGCACCAAAAATGTAAAACTTTTCTCTGCTTATCGAAAAGATCCAATCACAGAACCGTTATAGCTTATGATTTTTATTACCTGATTATCCACTTGATGAGTCTAAGGAGCGGAGTGACGGATTTAAAGCATCTTTTCAACGGACCTTATTGTCTGTAATTTATACCTTATACCGTTAAATGTTGATGAATTTAAATTGCTTGGAAAACACCGTAGTAGCTGACCAGGTTTCAGAGATAGTATAGGTAGGTTGCATCGGGATTGGGCTAATTATGCGGTTCAAACGATGTTATTGTTACATGTCGGTGATTTGGTTACAGTTTTCCCAAGGGTTTTGTGCGTCTTGTTGATGAGCCCTAGAAAGTTGAAACCTTTATATAACGGGGGATTTCCTGTTAAGATGTTTATACCATTTCCCTATATATAATTGATTATCAAAGATGAATCTCAAGACTTGTTGGGTGTTCTTATTTGCCCTATTGGCAACCAGTGTTCATGCTGGTCCTACAAAGACTGAGAAAGAGGGACTTAATTGGAAATGGATGATGTTTGCATGTCATGATTCTGCTTTATTAAGTTTCCATTGGGGTACAAATGTCACGAAATATTATCCAAAGTTATGTGGATATGCTCCATTTACAGGTTCGGTTATTACATGTATGGCTAATAATCTTGATGGTCCAGAATCAACAAATTTTAATAATGCCTTGACAAGAATGCAAAAAACTTGTATGAACTATGGGAAACATAATTATACTATGGATGAAATGAAAGATATGTATACCAACACTACAAAATATGCAATCAATTTGTCTGATGTTAAGAATGCTAGTGCTCCAATGTATACACCTGTTAATATAACACCGGCAGATCTTGCAGATGCTTTAACATATTATCAAAATTTATATTTTAATTATGATGAAGGTTCATTATTAGCTGGTATGTTGAATTTGTTCTTTGTTGCTGTGTTTTTAATTTTTGGTATTTCAAGTTTTATTAGAAGATTAGGATACCAAAGATATTTTAATAATAGATTCATCAATTGGTATAGGGCAAACATTACAATACCAGCGCTTTTCAATGGGAAACATACAGAGGCACCAACATATTTCAAGATTTTTTCCACTATAATTCCAACAAGAGTCGAATCTATTGTGGTTTTCCTATTTGTGATGTTAAATTTGTTATTAACAACATTCCATTATGATTTTTCATCATCTTTAGAATCTAGAAAAATGCAATTAGTTAAATCAGTTGCTGATCGTACTGGGTTATTATCATTTGGATTGATTCCATTATTAATCATCTTTGCTGGAAGAAATAACATTTTGAGTTCCCTCACGGGGATCCCATATACTTCAATGATGTTATATCATAAATGGGTTGCAAGATTAATGTGGATTCATGCCTTGATCCATTCTGTTTGTTGGACAGTGTATGCTATTGATTCTGATTATTTGGCATATTATTATACTCAACCATATTGGCAATGGGGTGTCTTTGCTACTGTTATTGGTGGTGCTATATTGTTTCAAGCGTTCCATGTTTTCAGAAGGATGTCATATGAAGTTTTCATTGCTATTCATATTGTGTTTGCCATTGGATTTATCGTGGGATGTTGGTGGCATTGTTATTCATTAGGTTGGTTAGAATGGATCTATACCTCATGGGCTGTTTGGATTTTTGATAGATTGTTAAGAATTGTTAGAATGTGTATGTTTGGTGTTCAAACTGCACAATTGGAAATGATTGCTGATGATACTATAAAGTTAAGTGTCAAACATGGGAAATGGTTTGCTCCAACTCCAGGTTCATTTGGGTATGTTTATTTCCTTAAACCAACAATGTTTTGGCAATCACATCCATTTACCATTGTGGATTCTGTTTTAAACAAGGATGAAACCATAGTTTATATCAAGACTAAAAATGGGATTACCAAGAGATTGAACAAACAATTGTCGATGGTTCCAGGTAATAAGAAGAGTATTAAGATTACCATTGAAGGACCATACGGTCATAGAGCCCCATTAGAGAAATATGATACTGCTTTACTCTTAGCAGGTGGTAATGGTATTCCAGGTCCATTTTATCATGCTATTGATCTAGCTAAACGTGAATCCGGTGCTAAACAGAGTATTAAATTAAACTGGGCAATTCGTGACCAGGATTCTTTATTATGGTTTGCTGATGAATTAAAAGTTTTGGCTCATACTAACGTGGAGACTAATATTTATATAACTGGTGAACAGACTGATTTGGATAAGATTGAAGAGACTAAAGAGGCTGTTTCTTCGGATGAATTGGATATGAAGAAAGATTCTGAATCAACAGATTCTAAACCGTCATCTAGTGAATTGATTGCCTCGTTATCATCTCATATCACTTTCCACCAAGGTCGTCCAAACTTGGAAGAGTTGATTTTGCAAAATTTTACAGAGGAATCTGGTCCCTCGGTGGCTGTCATGTCTTGTGGTCCTCCAAAGATGGTGGATACCATTAGAAACTTAACTGCAGAGCATTTACAAAAATCCAAAGGCCGTGTTGATCTGTTTGAAGAGTTGCAAGCTTGGTGATGCTCATTCTTCTCTTCGTATATATATATATTTATCGTGCATCATATTTATAGCTTTATTTAATATATTATTTCTGGATTGATAATTATATACGAACATGTGATCAATAGAACCTAGACATTATATGATTGCTAGTAAGCGGCCTTGCGGTTCAATCGGAGTGATACATGACTTTAATATCATTCCACAAATCACAAGACAAAGATTTCCATTTACCCAAACCAATTTTCCAAGAAGACCTTTGTTCAAGCTTATAATATATCAACTGATCAGATAACTCTCGTTTCTATGCACGTTTACAATCACTGCCAATCAATATGCAGGATCTATAACCGTTCCAGCCAGTCATGGTGGAGTTCATTACTTTAACCTCATGCAGCCAATACACCCGTTAAATGTAGATCGTGGTATCTACCTTTTGGAAAAGTTGAGGATTAAGCTATACCATGGATTACTGCCATCGTGTTCGAGAGAACATGATCTGGACCACCATTTCCTTTACAGCCTGGGCAATACCTTGAAATCCCACTGATTCTAGTCTTTTCAACCAATATTCTATCGAATATTGATATGCGACCGTTGAACATTGTGAAAAAGGGTGTGAAAAGCTAACAACTCTCCAAAGAACAAACAAAGCCTGGGAACCCAATGGGCCAATGCAAATGGATCTAAATAAAGCGATTATGAAGATGTCTGAGCCATTGGAGGCCCGGTTAATCGAACCACGGCCTTGGAAATACCCGTTCTAGATCAAATTGATAAGTCTATTAAACACCGTCACACTGAATTGACAGCGACAGTTCTTGGCCATGCAGAAAAGATTGTGCAATCATAAATGAGGATAAGGGCTTAATATTAGTGCCGTGATGCTTATTGGCTATACATCATTTAGGACAAGTTATAGCTGTGTATGGAATAGATGGAATAGATAAAATTTTTGCAGTGGAATCTCGAATTTTCAGCCACAAGACCTCAAATTAGATGAAATTAAATGAAATTGAGGTGAAGAATTAAACCTTGGTTATGCCATGGATACCATTCAGAGGGCACCATCTAAGGACCCATGGCCATATGGCCAATATGGCCCACTTGGCTGCTCTTTAAAGGTGCATTTGTGCGTTTTGATATGTACGGAGAAGTTACATATGTTTAAAGATCTACAAAGACAATTCTCATACGAATCAGCTCATCAAATGGACACTGGGCTCCCTAATGTTCTTTTCTTTTCGATATGCTGAGATCTGGTATAAATATCAAGGAAGATCCACCATTGGGTACCCGTTGGGGTATGGTTGATCAAAAGTATTGTTAAATTAGATGAAAAAGATCAATATGAAATTCTTCACCTGTTTCTTTCTATTGACTCTATTGAGTCAAATCAGTGCTAAACCGGTAAAGACTGAAAAGATTGGGCCTTCTTATAACTGGATGCAAACAGCATGTCTTGTTCCTATTAAGAAATACACTTTTGGGTTCAACGATACAAGTTCCAAAAGTAGTGGAAGAGGTGCAAGTAAAGATCTATGTACTTATCCTCCATACACTGGGACAATGTTACTATGTATGGCTAAAGAATTACCACCTGATTCATCAAGTTTTGAAAAAGCCCTGGGGAAATTAGTCAAGAGTTGTAAAAAAATGAATAAAGGTTTAACTGTTAAAGAGTTAAAATCACAATATGAAAATGCAACAACTTATGCCCTAGATGCTAAAGATGTGAATAAAAAGAAAGATATCTTGTATCAACCGGTAAGAGTTGATGAAAAGACAAGAAAAAACGTTGTCAAATATTATTCATACTTATATTTCAACTTGGATGATGCATCAATGCTTGCTGGTATGCTTTACGTTTATTTTGGTATTGTTTTTGTATTTTTTGGTGTTTCAAATTTTATCAAAAGATTAGGTCTTCATAGAAATTTTAACAACAAATGGTTAAATTATTATCGTGCACATGTTTCAATACCTGCATTGTTTAATGGGAAACATACAAATGCTCCAAAGAAATGGTTATTCTTCTCTACATTAATCCCTACTAGAATGGAATCCGTTGTTATTTTTTTATTTTTAATGTTAAATCTATTACTAGCCACTGTGCATTATAGTTTTGACTACGAGGGTTCAACATGGATAATACAATTCACAGGTGCAGTGGCTGATCGTACAGGTATTATGGCATTTGGTTTAATTCCATTATTAATTATTTTCGCTGGAAGAAATAATTTATTAACTTCAATTACTGGGATTCAATTCCAAACAATGATTCATTATCATAAATGGGCAGCTAGAATGATGTGGAGTAATGCATTGGTCCATTCGGTTATGTACACGGTTAGAGCCATTGTTAGAGGTCGTATTGCAACTTATTATGATCGTACTTATATTCAATGGGGTGTATTGGCAACTACAACTGCAGGTGTGATATTATTTCAAGCATTCCATTGTTTTAGAAATATGGCTTATGAGACATTTTTAGTGGTTCATATTGTTCTTGTTGTGGTTTTCATTGTGGCATGTTGGTATCATTGTTATGATATTGGATATTTAGAATGGATCTATGTTTCTTGGGCTTTATGGGGTGCAGATCGTGTTCAAAGAATTATTAGAATGTTTATGTTTGGTTTTAGAAAAGCTCAAATTGAATTGATTGCAGATGATACTTTTAAAATTAGTGTTAAACATAATAAATGGTTTAGACCATTTCCAGGTGCTTTTGCATATATTTATTTCATTACACCAACAACTTTTATGCAATCACATCCTTTCACCATTATTGATTCTGCATTGGAACAAGATCAAACCACTGTTTACATCAAAGCTAAATCTGGTATGACTAAAAGAATTAAAAACACATTGAGTAAAATGCCAGGAAATAAGAAAACAATTAGAGTTAGTATCGAGGGACCATATGGTCATAGAGCTCCAACTGAAAAATATGATACTGCATTGTTAATGGCTGGTGGTAATGGTATCCCTGGTCCATATTATCATGCTATTGATTTGACTAAACGTGAATCATCTCAAAGACAACAAATTAAATTAATTTGGTCATTCCGTAATCCTGAAACATTATTTTGGTTCTATGATGAATTGAAAGCATTGCAAAAAACCAGTGTACAAACAGATATTTACATTACTGGTGAGATGCCACAATCAAATGTTGAATTTAATAAAGAAAGTTCATCAGAATCAGAGAAAAAAGATGATATAAGTTTAGAAGTTAAAGGTAATTCTTCAGATTCGGATTCTAATTCAAGACCTCGTTCAGTATTGGAAGTTGTTGATCAATTATCATCACATATAAATTTCCATTATGGACGTCCAAATGTTGATCAAATAATACTGGAGAATTTCACAGATGATTCAAATCCATCAGTATGTGTAATGAGTTGTGGTCCTCCAATAATGGTGGATAACGTTAGAAAATTCACTGCACAACATTTATTGAAGAGTAAAAATCGTGTGGATCTATTTGAAGAGTTACAAGTTTGGTGAGTGTATATTTATGAATTGATTTAAAATATTTGCAATTATAGATGATCAGTTTGTAGTGTAAATTTCTGTTTTTGGATCTGCACCAATTACGAGAATTAGGTATATGATAGATAATTGCTAGTCCCTGGGAAGACGGTTCAATGTCCATTTGTCCAAGGTCTAGCTTTTTATAACGAATCAAAGGCCATTGATCTCTGTTTAATCAGATGTTTTCAACTCTTGATATTTTTCACCTGATTATTATCTCATTTACGAGGTACATGTCAACGGGAAAGCGGTAATAAAACAGACTCTGAAGCTTGTTTCCAGCACTCTGATTGGCTCAGAATGCCCAGTGTTCCTGGCTGCCTGTCGGTGCTATAATAATAATCTCAAAGATCAAATCAAAGCGGGTGTAAATTCAGCATATGGGCTTAATTATCTCGCATAAGCGTTATGGAATTCAGTGGAGATCTCGAGACAAGGGCATCAAGATTCAAAGGGTCTGTGGTGATGGAACATTGGTGCTGCTTTTTGATGGTTGTGATCTTGTTGAGTGGAAGAAAAGGTATAAATTGGGCTGAATATCCTGTTCAAATTGCAATGGAAATGATATAATCCAAGGACATACATCATGAAGTTCATCACAGAATTATGTCTAATTTCACTATTATTCACACAGGTTCTCTCCAAACCTACAAAGACAGAGAAATTAGGGTACCAATGGAAGTTCATGACCTATGCTTGTAACAACTACTTGGAGAGCTATACTTTTGATGTCAATGCTACACAACCATATTATACCAAAATGTGTTCATATCCTCCCAAATTAGGTTCTATATTAGGGTGTGTTGCTAATAACTTGGGTCCAGATACTAAGAATTTCCAAAAGGGTTTGAAACAAGTTTCTAAATCATGTACAGAGTATGGTCTTGTCAATTTAACAGTGGCTGATTTACAAATTGCCTATGAAAATGCTACACATTATTTACTAAATGTTGATGATATCACTGGGAATATAACTGAAATGATTTTCCGTCAACCTATTAATGTCACTAGAGCTATGCTTGCCGATGAGGTTTCTTTTTATGAATACCTTTATTTCAACTGGGATGAAGGTTCAATGCTTGGTGGGATGCTTTATTTATATTTCCTTGTGGTGTTTTTGGTGTTTGGTATTGCAAATTTCGTTAAGAGATTGGGATATCATAGAAATTTCAACAATAAATATATCAACTGGTATAGGGCAAACATATCCATTCCAAGTTTATTCAATGGGAAACATACAGAGGCTCCATCAAAATTCGTCATCTTCTCAGCTTTGCTTCCAACAAGAGTTGAATCAATTGTGGTTTTCCTATTTATAATGTTGGGATTCACAATCTCAGCTGCTCACTATAGATTCACATTTATTGGTGAAGAGTATACTTCCACAATGACTGAATTTATCGCTGATAGAACTGGTCTGTTAGCATTTGCCACTATACCTCTCTTGGTTTTACTCGCTGGAAGAAACAATCTCATCACTTCATTAACTGGAATCCAATACACTTCTTTAATCGTCTATCACAAATGGGCTGCAAGATTGATGTGGTTCTATGCATTGGCTCACTCAGCTTGTTGGACCTATATTGCAGTCTCAAGAAACTATGTCGCTTACTATTACAGTGAAACTTATTGGATTTGGGGAGTCATCGCTACAACTGCTGGTGGATTAATCTTATTCCAAGCATATCACGCTTTTAGAAACATGTCATATGAGGTATTCTTAGTGACACATATCATCTTGGCTTGTATCTTTATGGCTGCTTGTTTCTATCATTGTTATGATATCGGTTATTTGGAATGGATCTATGCCTCATGGTCGGTTTGGATTGCTGATAGATTGGTTAGAATTATAAGGATGACATTATTTGGATACAGAATGGCACAAATAGAATTAATCTCTGATGATACTTTTAAAGTTAGTGTTAAACATGGTAAATGGTTTAACCCATTCCCAGGTGCTTATGCCTATATTTATTTCATCACTCCAACAATGTTTTGGCAATCACATCCTTTTACAATAATTGATTCAGCTATAACTCAGGATGAAGTTACCATTTATATCAAGACTAAAACAGGTATTACCAAAAGAATTAACAAAATGCTAAGCAAGATCCCAGGAAATAAAAAAACCATTAGAGTTAGTATCGAAGGTCCATATGGTCATAGAGCTCCAATGGAAAAATATGATACTGCATTGTTAATGGCTGGTGGTAATGGTATACCTGGTCCTTATTATCATGCTATTGATTTGGCTAAATGTGCATCAGCTCAAAGACAACATATTAAACTATCATGGGTCATTCGTAATCCTGAATCTCTTTTATGGTTTCATGATGAATTAAAAGCTTTGGCCAAAACCAAAGTGACAACAGATATTTACATCACTGGTGCCATGCCCAAGACTGATATTGATTCCCTTGAAGATAAAAAAGAAGTATATACAGAGGAGAAAAAATTATCAGATTCTGATAGTTCTCATCCATCATCAATCTTGGATATTATAGATTCATTATCATCACATATTACATTCCATCATGGTCGTCCAAATATGGATGAAATCATCCTACAAAGTTTCACAGATGATTCAAACCCTTCTGTGGGGATAATGTCTTGTGGTCCTCCAAAAATGGTGGATTCAATTAGATCATTAACTGCAAAGCATTTACAAAAATCTAAAGGTCGTATTGATCTATTTGAAGAATTACAAGTTTGGTGATTTAGAACCATTCTGAAATTATGCATTTTTTATACACTAACTTATACACTTGATTTATAATGGTTTGCCCTGATACATATATATATATATTACCATATTTAATACAATTCTGGTTATTTATTTTAAATTTGATTGTAATACGTTTATATGGTTTCGGGGATACTTACTACTTTGGGACTTATATCCGGACTCTCCGCGAATCAAATTACACGCGCCAAATAATGAATAAGCTACTTCTGTTAAAAGATTATACCAAAGAGAGGTGATTTGGATAAATATTGAGCCCATGATTGTGATATGACGGAGGTGAAAAATAATGATGATGCTAGTAAGCGGAAATACTCTAGAAATGGCTGTTTAGAGTGTAAAAAAAGACGAATGAAAGTGAGTAATCTTTGATAAAACAATGAAACTTTTCATAATTTTAACAATTTGAGCTAGTGTGATGAGACAAAACCAATTTGTTGGCAATGTGAACGATTAGGACGTCAATGTGAATATTCTAATGCTCGAACAAACAGGAAACGTCGTACTAAATTGGAGATGGAAAGAGATCGAATGGCAAATTTACAATCACAATCTAATCAAGTTATAGATCATTCATCAAGTCATTCGGATAGATTAAGGATCTTGTCTGTTGATAGTTTGGTAAACCAATCAGCTAATAGTACAGAGTCTCCATTATCTGATATTGTTCTCCCCGATGAATTAAATTTTTCACTTTCTGATGCAAATTTACTATATAATGATCTGAATGATATTGTTAATTCAAGATTAGAAGAAGCATTAACACCAACGTTGAAAACATATATTGAAGAAACAACAACACCTTTCAATGCAAAACTCTCTACACAATACGATGATGATCAATCCATGGGGAAAACATTAATAAACAATATCACGTTAGATCAATTCAATTTAGGTGATCCACATGATTATTATTTAACAATGTATTATAATGAATTTAGTTCAACTTTATCACCATTGATGCCCAATATTGGTACTGATCCAATCCGTGATGTCTTGTTAAACTATGCAAGAAGGGAAACATATTTACTTTATGCAATTTTAGCATGTGGTGCACGGACTGCATTTCGTATTCACAATAAAATTGAACAAGATCAGGCTTATTGTTCATATCTTTCATCATGTTTAAATATATTAAGTGATCATTTTACAAATGAAAATTTAAAAACAGAAAATGTTGAACCAATGTTATTAACTATATTATTATTAACTGGTGATTGTGCATCAAGTAAAAATATTAAATGGAGAGCTCATTTAAAAGGTGCAAAGGAATTATTTAAAAAAATTCATTCACAAACTGATATAATCAATTTTTGTAGAAATTGGTTAATTGGTTATGAAGTACTTGCTGGTATTACAAATTCATTTGGTGGTATTTTCCAATCTAATTGTGATGATTTAGATAATTTTATAACAAATGATGCTAAATATTTGAAGTCATTGAAAAAATTAAATATGATTGATATTCATGGATTTAATTATTTAAATGGTCATATAATTGATTTAGATCTTGTATTTTGTCAAATTATTAAAATTTTAAACAAGATTAGAATTTTCAAAAGGGAACAAAGAGGTAAAAGGGATAAAATTTCACATTTAAATTATAATGTTCAACCTGAAATTGTTTCATATGATCTTATAGAAACTTTATTAATACAATTGGATAATTTACAAAAAAGAGAAATCATTGATAAATCAGGAATAATTCCATATACAAATCCAAATCATCCTTCAAGAACATCATCATTAAAAAATTTCACCAGTATTGAAACAATTAAACTTCATGATGAAAATAGAACTTTAAGTTGGTATGATATAAGTCATCAAACTCATACTTTAGCTGCTAAATTAATCATAATCACCAAAATCATGGATCTACCCATAAATTCCAATCTTGTCCAGAACTTAGTTTCCAAGGTGCTAAATTTTATTAAATTTTTAAAAATTGTTGATGAATTACAAAATAAATGTATAACACATTTAAATTTTGTTATAGTGTTAGTAGGAAGATGTTGTATTAAATCTGAAGATCAATCACTGGTTAGGAAATTTTTAAAACTTTGTTGTGCAACAGGATTAGAAAGTTCTGGATATAATTTAGAAAAATTGGAAAAAAAATGGCAAGGACATGATAATGATGGTGATGATGAAGATGAAGATGATGTTTTAACATGGTGAAGTATTTAATATTCAGAAAGAATAGAGTACAGGTTTTAATTGTTGTTATTTTTGTGGCCTTGATGTTTATCTTTTTTTCTTTGAGTGTTTGGATTTGCCATGATGTTTGTTCACTGTTTTATGGGTATTATTATGGTGACTAACATTATCAATTAGCCCATCTACGAATTCATCATTGATCTGTCTGCTGGAATTGATTTGCCCAGTCTCTGCACGATCCAATAATTTATTCAACTCTGCTTTACCGTTGTTTAGATCCTTTTCAACATGTGGATTTCCAGGTGCTTTGGAGATGGTGGATGGTTCTTCATACTTGTGAAGGTTGGCAAACCCTTCTCTATCCTGGATGGATAATTTTGTGGATAGCGGAATATTAGGGATTTTGAAGTCATTGGAATCAAACCATGAAGGGTTCTTTTCTTGTAGATTTTGAGCAAGCTGCTTCAATATATCATCAGTTTCAACCAATTGGTCCCGAATCTTACCTAAATCATCAATTTGCAAGTCACAATTGATCAGATTATCAATTTTGGAACATGCATTTTGCAATCCCTTCTGGTGATCCTTTTTGGGATTCCTTGATCTATCAATTACATCGTTCATAAGTCTTGCCACTGTGGTGATTTCCAATTTGAGCAATTCCTTTTCCCAAAGGTTTTCGTAGCCTTTCAAACTAAAGCAACAGATTTTTATCATGCCTTGGAACTCGAATGCACTAGAATACAACAATGTCAAGAATCTCTTTACTCTTAATGGATTGACCAGTGGTGAGTTTGAAGGACCCGATAATAGCTCTTTAATCAATTGATCCTTCTTATTATTAAATTCATTCATCTTTCGTGTTGCAGTTGGTTATATTGGTTTTCCACAAAGTCAATAATAGGAGACTGGAATTTTTATATACAATCGCCTTATATAATTCGTTATCAAAGTTTAGGGGATAGCCAGGCTAGAACCACAACTTTAAATTGTGAGCGATATTTAGAACTTGTACATGTTAATTTGTTGTTACTTGTGAGTATATCAAGAAATATAATATATCATTCAAAGCTAAACCAATATATCTATCCACTTTCATTAATCAATCAAAATTGAACCAGTGGAAGCTTGGTCTTTGAGACATGGCTTATATAGCTATTGTGTCTGAATGTACGTTATAATGATAGATATCACCACTTTTCACTCGATATAATCATTGAGAATCTAAAACCAATAAATACACTAAATAGACTCATCTGATCAATATAATGCTCCTTATATTCAATCAATGCCTATATTAATCAACCCACCTAGTTTATACCCATCGGGGATAAACGGGCTTATCGGATCCAACTACGGGCGCGCAAAGCCGAAGCACAATTTATTACCAATCTATAACATTACAACACCAACTTTACTCAAATTTGTAGGGTCAACGTGTGTAGTTTGGTCAAGACCACCAGAAATGGCTTTAACTTTGTAGTTGAATAAATAATAGTTTAATAAACCATCACCTTCACCAAATTTTAAGTCTTGCAAAAATAAATTATTATCTTGTGTTGTTAATGCATTGAAAACATCCACTCCTAAACCTTTGGATATTATTAATGCATCGTTAATTAAATCTGTTAGACGTTTTTTCAAAAGTAATTCACCTTCTTTTGATTCTTTGTTAAATGCAATATCTGATGCATAATAAAATAAATATGCAATACCTAATTCGTCATGTTCCTTATTATCCAAGATTGAAAATGGTAATAAGTAAAAACTGAAAAAATCAGTTATTTTACCATCTTCCTCAACAACAAATGTTTGAATGACTTTTTTTTCATCTTTAATAGTTTCATCACCGAATAACCAATGTTTTAATTCATTTGAAGTGAATTTTTGATTTAATTCATAACGTTCTTGATATTTGGTAAATAATGATTCAACACCTTCAAAATCATCCAAAGTACCTCTTCTTAAATTTTTCACTTTCCCTTGATTTCTTAATGTATATTTAGCAATCATTTGAGTCTCAGAGACACCATCTGGTAAATAACTAAACCCAACAGAATGTAATTTTTTCCAATTTATTGGACGATGATTATATCTACATACACTAACAGGACTTGGTAATCTAACACCTGCAGTGTACAAAGCTTGGAAAATCCCGGTTAAATTGACTCTTCTTGTGACTTCCTTAATTAAAATTGGTGCTAATCTCTTGGATCTTAATTTTTTATGAACACAAATAAAATTAATCTCCACAGCTTTAATTGTTTTACCACGAACATCTAAATCTGTTGGAATACCAGCAATGAATCCAATCAATCTACCAGTGGATTTAACACGTACACCAACATGCCATTCTGGACGATATCCCGGTGGTTTTAATGCCCAATTTAAAAATTCTGGTGTATATTTGAAACGGAAAGTGGAATCAGCATCTTCAACATAGTTTTCATAAAGCAACTTGAACACCTCGTCATGATCATTCTCATTGTTGATATCCAATGCAGCCCATTCAAACTCTTTCAACAAGGGTAATGGCTCTGTGGAGATATCTGCAATGGTCTTTGCCTCAATTGGACCCTCTTCGGTAATAGATTCATCAAAACTTGGAACTGGCTGTGTCTTCCAGAACTTGTAGTCCTTCATCTCCTTCTTCTCCGGCTCGCTCAGCTGAGCACCCTCGGCGAGCTTCTTTAGCAAATCAGCAATCGACTTCTCAGACATTGTCTCTTTATCCTGATTTAAGCCAATTTTATTGATAATTCTCACGTAGTTAAATTTCATCGACGTTTATTAAAATGCCAAAAAAATTCGCGGTGTCGTGGCCGTTGCAAAAATTGATACGCTTGAAAAATTTTTTGTATGCGATGAGCTTTAAAGAAATGGAAAGTTACAATAGATTTGAGTTATATCAGTATTTTCAGACAATTATAATGCTTTCTTCAAGTACTTGGGTCCCTAGGGGATTTGCTAAGGAGTTCCCGGACAAATACGAGCTGGACGATGAAGAAATGGAAAGAATCAACCAATTAGCACAATTAGAGATCAATGATGCTAAAGAAGGTATTGAAGAACTAGGTCAAGATTCAGAAATTGATACAGGGAAATTATCTGATCAATTTGCTAATGATGATGACTTGAAAGAATATGATTTAGAACATTATGATGATGACGACGAAACTGAAGGTTCAAAAGTTACAATGTTACCAGGTTTAACTAATGATGCAGAATTTCATGAAGATGGTGAAGATGGTGAAAATGCCTATATTACATTACCAAATGAAAATGAAATCGTACAGGACAAGCAAGAATCTCAAATATATCCAAGTGATAACTTGATTTTAAGTACACGTACCGAAGATGATGTTTCATTCTTGGATATTCACGTTTATGATGATGGTGCTGATGATTTATTAGATCCTGAAGTACCAGAAGGTCATGAACGTCCAAATGCACTTTATGTTCATCATGATTTGATGCTTCCTGCGTTCCCATTAACTGTGGAATGGATAAATTTCAAACCAAATACCAATGAAGGAGAATCAGATATTGGGAATTTTGCTGCAGTGGGTACTTTTGATCCACAAATTGAAATTTGGAATCTTGATTGTATCGATAAGGCATTCCCTGATATTATTCTTGGTGAACCATCACAATCATCCAAAAGCACAAAGAAGAAAACAAAGAAAAATAAACACATTACAACTCATCATACAGACGCTGTGCTATCATTAGCACATAATAGATCATATAGAAACATTTTGGCTTCAACATCTGCTGATACAACTGTTAAATTATGGGATTTAAACACTGCACAAGCCGCACGTTCTTTTAATCAAATACATCAGGGTAAAAACGTTTCAAGTTCTCAATGGCATCAAAATGAACCAGCTATCTTATTAACAGGTGGTTATGATTCTCGTGTTGCTTTAAGTGATGTTCGTATTTCTGATGATTCTCAATTATCAAAATATTGGTCTGTTCAAGGTGATGTGGAAAATGTTAGATGGGTTGATGAATCGAAATTTCTTGCAGGTAATGATCAAGGTGGTGTTTATTGTTTTGATATTAGAACTTTAGATAAACCAATTTGGACATTACAAGCTCATGATGCAGGTATTTCTTCTTTAGAAGTGAATCAATTTTTACCAGAAATGTTAATTACCGCAGCTATGGGTGAAAAAGCTATTAAATTATGGAAAATTCCAACTAATGAAGAACAAATTAAAAAATCAGGACCATCAATGGTACTATCGAGAGATTTTGGTGTGGGTAACGTTTTAACAACAAGTTTTGCCCCAGATATTGAAGTTAGTGGTAACATTGTTGTAGGTGGTGTTAATAAAGGTTTGAAAATGTTTGATGTTTTCTCAAATAGAGCTGTTAGATCACATTTTAAAGATCATTTAAAACAAATTCAAAAAAATGCAAGAGAATTAGCAAAAGGAAAAGGTGCAAATTCAAGAATTGCAAGAAAATATGAAGGTGATTATAGTGAAACTATGGTTATTGTGGATGATGTTGATGGTGATGTCGAAAGTGAAGAAGGTGAAGGTGATGATGATGAGGAAATTGTATAAACATTGCATAATTAAAAATTGTATACTACTAGTGATTAGTCAAATTGTAGGGACTAGTACGTCGATTTGGTTCAAAAATGCAAATTTTCTTTTCGATTAACAAGATATATAAAAAATTGTATATAAACTAATGGTACAAGTATGAAGAGGTATATTTTAAGTTTAAAGATCATTTCTTTGATTTCTTCTTCTTTTTTGGTGATTCATCATCATCATCTTTTGATCTTTTCTTCTCTTTTTTCTCCTTTTTATCTTTCTTTTCCTTCTTCTCCTTCTTTTCTTTCTTTTCCTTTTTTTCCTTCTTTGGTGATTCATCTTCACTAGCTTCATCGGCATCAGGAATTTCAATATCTAAATCCTTATACATACCTAAAGCTTCAGTGATAGCATCAGCATTTTTCATAGTTGGAGCACCGGTATCATAAAAATTTAATCTTTGTTCAACTTGTCTTTTCAAAACTGAACCGAAAACAGTACTTGGTTCATCTGAATAATTATCAATTCTTGAAGCAATAGAACATTTGTTTGCTAAATATCTTGAAATTCTACCTTTATTCTTAGCAGAAGCACGACCAATAAAAGTTGAATGATAAATTAAACCATATTTTGGAGTGTTACCTTTAGTTTTCAAAGCTCTAAATAAAGCCTTTTCAGCACCTAAAATTTGCACAGTAGAAGCAGCTTGTTTGGATAAATTTGTTAAAGAACCAGCATGAGAAATTAAACGAGCACCAATAACTTCACCAATTAATTCTGATAAATTTGGTGCAACGGTATGCATCTTATCTTGTAAATAGTTATATAAAGATCTTCTATAATCAGTTATTGATTCAACACGTTTAGCGAAAACTAACAAGTTATCAAAATCTTGTTCACTAATATCTTGACCCATAGAAATACGAGCATTATCAATAACAGTTTGTGCTAACCCGGAATCATTTTGTAAAATAGCAGTTAAATCATGTAAAGAATCATCATTTAATGAAGCTTTATCTTTGATAAATAAAACTAATTTGGCAAAAGTATAATTATCTGGAACTAATTTTGCCAATTCAGGGAAATGCCATCCATACCATTCTTTAACTCTCATTGAGAAAGTATTGATATCCTTATCTAATTGATCTAAAAGGGCAATAGCTTGAATAATATGATTATCATTTTTTTGGACTGAAAATTTCACTTTAGCTCTTGAATAAGCATGACCAAGACCTAATTGAGCTCTTTCAATATCACCAGATTGTAAATCTTTTAATAATTTATCACCATGTAATCTAATACCTCTTAATAAATCTTGAACTAATTCATTTGAAATACAATCAATATAACTAAAACTTTCTTTAATTGATGGACCAAGATTTTTATCAGAAATACCTAATTTAACAGTTGATTTTGATGAACCTTTTGGTAAATTTAATTCAATAACAGATTTCAAGTATTCAGAGACTAAACCTTCAGAGACTTCATTAGCATTTTCTAAAGCTTGAGCAGCACCTTTAAATGGAGCAAATGAAACTAATTCAACTAATTTAGTGAAACTACCTAAATCATTAATTTGTTCTTGAACTTCTTTCAACTTGGAACCAATGTTATCTTGGTTAAGCTTGACCTTGAACACGGCATACCCGGTGGCCTCTTCGAAAAGAAGGTAGTCAACAGCAGACATATTTGATCTTAACCTTGAGATTCTAAGCTAATATTCCTCTATGTATCAAAAGCTCATCTGTTAAATTTTTTTTTTCCTACATACATAAAAATTTTCCTGGAAAAAACAGCCACCGGGTAAAAAAAGAAAGAGACGGTCACGTGATATGAACAAGATCACGTGATGTCATTATATAAGCAGGCTCCACAAATGAAGAGAAGTGAAATTAAACAACTTGTAACTCAACCACTATTTATAACTTTATCAAAATCTATGGGTAAGATGGAGGATAAAAAACCTGAACCACTGGGAAGACCCAGCTCAAATCGTCACTCTATTTCATACATAAATAATCCAGTTAACAGTGGTACTGTATCAAATTCAAACAATTCAAATATCTCTAAAGTCACTAAAGAACGCAGAAGTTCATCATTTGCATCACCTTCATCTTCATATGCTAGACGTCGTTCCTTCTTATCGCCCTCTATGATTGGTAATGAGAAACATCAAGTTTATCAATTACAAAACTCTTATCATTCTGCAAATACACCTTCATTTTCAATTTCTTTAAAGGAAAGTCAAGGGTTTTGTTGGAATCAAGATTTATTTGCCTCACAATATCAACAAGAATCTGCAGCTGTGTTTGATGATGATGATGATGATGATGGCGAGGAAGAGGTTGAAGATTATGGAAATCAAAATCATGGGTTTAGATCCATGGGTTCAAGATCATTTTCAATGAGTAATGATAATCAAACTTATAAAGTTCAAGTTATTGATATCAAGGTTGATGATGAACAAGAAGCTGTACATTAATATGTACTCCCTGCTCCCACATATGATTTTTACGATATATACGACTGGCTCCACTTCAATTCAATAGGATATATTTTACATTACGGATATTTTTATATACATGTGCATTTAAATTAAACTGTAGATATTATAGATATAAACCAAAGTTGTTACTTGAACCATGGTTTATTAATGAAGCCTCTATAGTCTTGACAAACCCTTTGTTTAAATTTAATGATTTTTGTAAATAATGAACAATTATTTCAATACTTTCTTGATCAATTTTTTCAAAACCTGCAACACCTTCACTTTTCAATACAAAACTTTTAATATTTTTACCATATTTAACAGCATTAGATACCAATGAAGCGGAAATACCAGTTATATGAAATGGTGGTTGTAATTGTGAGAATTCAATTGATGAACCCAATGTAGCTATTAATTGATCAAATGGTAAATTCCCCGGTGTGATTGTGATGATATTGTTAAAATTTTGTGTTAATTGAGAGCTTATCAGATCATAGTATATTTGATTATTCAAATTTGGGATTGTTATTAAATTTAAATTATTCACATTATAAATTGTTATTTCTTGTTTTAAAACTTCAGTGTATTGTTGTGATTCTAATGGTTTGTACAATTGTTCATCTTCGATAAACTCTTCAGACTCGTCATTAGTAGCCACGTTTTCATATATCTTTATCAAACCTATCCCAGCTGCTTGATCATTTTGTAATATAGAATCCTGGATGAATGATAATGTATTTGGTAATATCAATGTTGTTCCGTCTAATGTACCAGACACTTCTAATTCGATTTTAGGTAACGGATTTGACCGTAATACCGTACTATCGTCAAATGTATGACGTGGGGCTCTTTCTGTCCAAGGCTTAAACACCATTTTATCGTTTGTGATCTTTGGATGGCGTTGAGTGTTTATAGGTATAAAATTGATTTTTAGTCAAGTACAATACAAAGGGCGCGGGGCTCGTAACCATGTATTAAAGATACAGCTCTACTTGGTTCTACATTGGGGAATTAAGAATATATGAATCATGTTCAGCCTCTAAGATTCAAATACTGCGATAGTAGTAACATTGTAGACTGTCAATAGACGAAACAGTGTCTTTGTTATTCCAGACCAAACTTCTATTACTATTAATACATTCGCGATATTTTTCAAAGGTTGAAAATTGGATCAATTGAAACCACAAAGTACTACAATCACTATAACTTGTCCAATCAACTACAGCTTATCCATCTACTACCCACGTTACACCATGTCCAACGAACTAGAAAAAATCTCCCTTGAATTCAACAAACATCAAACTGATTTAACAGAATTATTATCATCAAGACAACAATTAGAAACTCAATTTCAAGAAAATTCTATAGTTATAAATGAATTTAAGAATTTAGAAACAGATGCAAAGATTTATAAATTAACTGGGCCTGTCTTATTACCACAAGATAAAGCTGAAGCTAAATTAAATGTTGAAAAAAGATTAGAATTTATTAAATCAGAAATTGAAAGAGTGGAAAAAAGTATAAAGACAAGTCAAGAATCTTTGGAAAAAAGTAGAAATAAATTGATTGAAGTTCGTTCTCAACTACAGCCTCAGCAATGAATTGAATAATTTAATATATATTGTTTGGGTATAAATTAATCTATAATAGTTGTAGAGATATCTAACCTCTTGATGCTTGAGATCTAAATAAACTTATACTGGAATGGATCCCATATTTAACAAATTCTTCCATATCGTTATACATTTCACCTAATTCATGAGAATTTTTAAATTTTTTATCCACTAAATTCATTGTATTTGTAAAACCTTTAGATTTATCACTTGACATAAATAATTCTAATGCAACATAATTAGAACTTAATGAAATTCTTTTAGTATACCAACCAAAATCATTTGATTGATCACCTGCATAAAAATTTATATCATCACTTAATTTATGTAATTCATTTGAACTTTGTGAAAAAAATGGAGGTAATATTAGATAACTTTGTAATTGTGATAAATGTTTAATATATGGTGCATTACCCAATAATCTTTGCTTTATTAAATATCTTATTTTACCATTTTCATTTAATTTTAAAAATTCAGCATTGGTTCTATATTGTTTTAAGGCAAGTCTCTGTTTTACTAAATGATAATGAACTAAATCATATGTCCCATTAGCAAATAATGATTGTATAGCATCACTATATCCCAGTGAACGACTTGCCTCTAAGATGGCTTTATGTTGAAATCCATATTTTGGTACAAGTTCTAATGCTTTACCTAATATTTTAGTTTGTGGTTTTGTTAGGTTGAACTCCTTATGGTCTTGTGAATGATAAGATCTGATACATGGATTTATTATCTTTGAAGATCTTGTAAAGGTTCTTGCGGCTAAAGAGGCGCTTGTCATTGGTGATAATTTAAACATTGTGTTGATATTGTAAAGAACGTATTTGATATATATGTATGTTACTCCAAAACCCAAGATTTACCAAGAGGTAATTGTTCCAGTTTATATACTCGTACCTTGTAATTTTTCCATAAAAGAAACGGGTCTTTTTATTATGGTGCGATTTTTTTTTTAAATTTTTTTTCCTCCTTTTTGTAATTTGTGATGTAATTATTTTTTTAGCGGTGCCCAATGCGGTAATCGCGCAGCACATGAGATTCACGTGACGCTTACATAAGTCGATTATGTAATTTGTGTCAGAACTTTCCCTAAATGGACAGACCGTTGAACTAACAAAAGCGGCAGCTCACACCGCTCTGTATTACAGAATTTTCTTGATCTGGTTTAATTAAAGCCAGGGGATAGACTTTACTGATTGGGATGATTAGTATAGAATCTATAGATGAAGAGATGAGATGAAATGGACTTGTTGATAAGTTGAGTAGGTGGATGTAGATACACTGTGTTGTCTAGTTAGTGACATGGTGAAGAGTAACGTACTTGATCCATTGGAAAAGCAATACCAAGGCCCTAATATTAATACGCCTAGTCTAGCCAAAATAACATTACTAAAAACTTGTTCCAAATTTGAGCCCTTTAACGTTTATAGTTTATAACTTGTAAAATCCCTGCAATTTGCTGCAACTCGCCAAGTTTATTTCTCTATTCAACTGGCTTATCTCCAATTAAATCGAGAATTTCTAAATTCAGTCCGCGATAATTATTTTGCTTACCAGGTATTTAAGCAAAAACAAGTCCGAGAAATAACTATTTGCCTCTTGATTCAACAAGAATTACAACTATACAACACATCAAGAATGTCCACTGAAGGAAAAGTGAGTGTTGAGATTAGTGCAATTGACCCATTCGGCTACTAACAACCACAGACAATCACCTGTAAAGCCGCTATTGCTTGGGAAGCTGGTAAACCATTATCAATTGAAGAAATTGAAGTGCTACCTCCAAGAGCTCACGAAGTCCGTATCAAAATCACAGACACCGGTGTCTGTCACACTGATGCCTACACTTTGTCAGGTGTCGATCCAGAAGGTGCCTTCCCAGCCATCTTGGGTCATGAAGGGGCTGGTATTGTGGAATCTGTTGGTGAAGGTGTCACAAGTGTGAAAGTTGGTGATTCAGTTATTGCATTATACACTGCTGAGTGTAAAGAATGTAAATTCTGTAAATCTGGAAAGACAAACTTGTGTGGATCCGTTAGAGCTACTCAAGGTAAAGGTGTCATGCCAGATGGGACCGTTAGATTTAAACATAAAGAAACCGGTAAAGAGCTATTACACTTTATGGGTTGTTCCACATTTTCACAATATACAGTTGTTGCTGATGTCTCTGTTGTTGCTGTGAACCCAGAAGCTCCAAAGGATAGAACATGTCTATTGGGTTGTGGTGTCACCACTGGGTATGGTGCTGCTATTAACACTGCTAATGTACAAGAAGGTGATAATGTTGCCATTTTCGGTGCTGGTGCCGTTGGTCTTTCCGTGGTTCAAGGTGCAGCTATAAGAAAAGCTAACAAGATTATCGTTGTGGATATTAATGATTCCAAAAAGGAATGGGCTGAAAAATTTGGTGCTACAGATTTCGTTAATCCAACTAAATTACCTGAAGGTCAAGGTATTGTGGAGAAATTAATTGAAATGACCGATGGTGGTCTTGAATATACTTTTGATTGTACTGGTAATGTTAACGTCATGAGACAAGCTTTGGAAGCATGTCATAAAGGTTGGGGTGAATCAATTGTTATCGGTGTTGCCGCTGCTGGTAAAGAAATCTCTACAAGACCTTTCCAATTGGTTACAGGTAGAGTTTGGAAAGGTAGTGCCTTTGGTGGTGTTAAAGGTAGAACTCAATTACCAGGCTTTGTTGAAGATTATTTGAAAGGTAATTTAAAAGTTGATGAATTTATAACTCATCGTCATCCATTAGCTAAAATTAATACTGCTTTTGAAGATATGCATGCTGGTGATTGTATTAGAGCTGTTGTTCAATTACACGAATAGCAATTAAAATCAAAGCTTTAAAATTTCAAAAATTTAATATACAACTCTTTTAATAATTTTATACTTTTCCTTGTATTCCCCCCATTTTGTACCTTGTACACCTATACAGCTTTAAAACCACAACTAAAACCACAGTGCTATATATAAAAAAAAACAAAAACGAAAAAAATCTAATATACAAAAAACACAATTAATTCTCAATATTAATTGGTGTGTTTAATCTTGAATTAACCTGAGATCCATTCAAAACTAATCCATTAATCTGTTTAGTGATATCAGGTAATTCATATTGGAAATTTGGACCTTGATTTGAAACCTGTGTTAACCCTTGAGATAAAACTTGACCTTGTTGTTGAGGTTGATCTAAATGAATATTTGATTGAACTCTTGGTGCACCACAACGTAAACAACATATATTCTTGGCGAAATTATGATATGAACATCCTTCATTACCACATTTCCAATCACCTGCTCTAAATGGTACAGAACTAACACGATTTGATCCATTAGAATTGTTATTAGATTGATTGGAACCATTATTTGATACTGCATTCACTGTAGAATTATTATTAATAAAATTTAAATTTGATCCATTGGAATGATTATTATTATTATTATTGTTATGATGATTGTTATGATTGTTATGATTATTATGACCATTATGATGATTATGATTATGATTATGATTGTTATGGTTATTATGACCATTTGAATGACTTGTCAATGAACTTGTAGAATTTGAATTATTTGAATACATTGATTCTTGAATAGCAACAGCACTAGCTGCAGGAAATGAACAACGGAAACAAGCTGTACGTCTTTGAAAATTTGAAAACCCACATGATGGACATGTCCAATCTCCTGGTCTTGGACGATTTTTACTTGGTGGGAATGGTGTTAAAATTTCTTGAGCTCTATCTAAAACACGAGCACTTGATGGTTGAACTTCAATAGATTTATCATTTAATCCACGTCCATTCATTGCTAATGATTCAGCAGCTTCTTCATGAGAACTGAAAACTGCAAATCCTAATCCAGTTGGTTTATGTTGTTCTGGAGTTTTCAATGTCCAAAATGCAATTGGACGTCCTCCATATTGAGTAAACCATGATTCTAATTCACTTTGTGTTGTATCTTGAGGTAAATTACTTAAATGTAAAACTTTAGAACGTTCAGCTAAAAAGGCACGAACATCTGCACGTCCATCAAATGGTCTTGTTAAAACATCTGAATGATCTTTAATAGGAACAGATTTTTTAATTAATGATTTCAAAATTTTTTCCAAAACATTAGCCTCTTCAAGTGCACGACGAGGAGTTTGAATGGCTAATTGTTGTAAATGAAATGGTAATGTTGGCTTGATACCATTTCCCTGTGAAGTTATTTGATTTGAAGCCAGTTGTGATTGTTGATCCAATTCAACTTCTAATGCAGTGCAAATTGATGACAAGTTTGATGAACTATATGATAATGTCTCTGGATGATGAGATTGCCATTTAGCATATTCTTGTTTCAAATCAAAACAACGCGAATGTTGTAAATATGGTGGTAAAACAACATTCTTATCACGAGCTTCTCTTGGTAATTGAACTCTCAAGTCCCATGCATTTAATGTAACAAATGTAAAATCTAATTGCTTTGAAGTGATCTTATCATGAATAAATTGATCCAGTTTTAGAATAGCATCTCTGAAACTACCAGCGTTATTAACATGATCCCATGTTAATGTGGTCAAACTGGTACATAATGCAGTAATTGGAGTGTTTATTGGACGAACCAACACAGAGTCACTAGCCAATTCTTCCAAGGTTGAAGCATCTAACAAAATCCATGCAATTTCAATAACTTCAGCTGACTCTTTGGAAACATAGACTCCATTCTCATCACACGTGGTGGAAAGATGGATAACAATATAAACGTCACTCATATTCTCATGTGGTCTAAATTATTGTATAAAACGAATGGATGCAAGTAGTATGTAGTATAACAATGGTAATTTTATAATAGAACAAAAAACTTTTTTTTGAGTGCAAACAAAAACAAACGAAACCTTCTCCCCCGGAAACCTTATGATGTAATATACTAACAAATGCAAAAACCAACCCCGTACAGTCTAACCAATGTGAAATGTATGAATTTATCAAGACCGAGTAAAATTCACTTCTCAATGTTTTCATTTGTTTTCACGGTTTCGAGATTTTTTTTTAGCCGGCAAAATTTTCGTCCACTGAAAAAAAATCAAAACAAATAAAATTTCGCGACTTGATTACGTAAGTGTTTTGATTTTGAAGCTCATAGCTGCATTTTTGGTTTTAGACTAAGCATATTCACAGGGGGAATTTGGACTTGATTCTTGTGTTTGAATAAGAAAAGACGGTTACTTGACTTGTTATTGGGTATTCAAAGGCTGGGATTACGGGTAGTGGTTTTTCAGGGGAGTTTACACCACAATTTTGAGATCAACTACGTAAAAGCGCAAACCCCAGATACTCTAATATTGATATACATCATGAGCGGTGTTTTACCCCCAGATCTAGATCCTACAAAGCAGCCACAGAGAGTGTTCAAAGCGCAGCTGATTGTGTCGACTTTCATCGGTGCTTTTGCCTTCTTGACATTTTGCGTTCTGAGATACAGATGGCCTCATATCTATGCTGTGAGAGTGCTACGCAAGAAAGATATAAGGAATTTACCTAAAAATTTATTTGGTTGGTGTATTGCGCTTTACAACATATCAGATGAAGAAGTTCTAGAGCACGGTGGGCTAGATGCATATGTGTTCTTGGGGTTTTTCAGAATGGCAATCAAATATTTTGCACTTTGTTCTGTGATATCATTCTTGTTTATTGGGCCTATAAGGTATTATTATACAGGCCATTTTGATAGTGATGGGATATCATGGGACTCTGCTACCGTTGGAATATTCGGTGGTGGGAATAATCAACCTGGGAAAGAACCTTTGGATTCGAACCAATACAAGGCAGCATGGGTTTATACTTTATTCACATATATCTTTACCTGGTTAGCCTTTTATTTCTTATGGCAACAAACTGAAAGAGTGGTTAAAGTTAGACAAAAATATCTAGGTCAACAAAATTCAGTTACAGATAGAACAATTCTTTTGGAAGGTTTACCAACAGAGTTTAATCCAAGTGATTATTCCAGCACAACTGATCTGACTACTGATTCTTTAAAATTTGATGAAGAGAATTTAAAGAATTATATTGAAGATTTGGGGATTGGTAAAGTACGTGACATCTACATCTCATATAATTGGGACCATTTAAGAGATTTTTTCAAGAAAAGAAAGCAAATTTTAAGGAAATTAGAAGTATCTTATTCCAAATATTGTCCTTTGAATGTTGAAGTTTATACATATGGGAACTTGGAGCCATCTGTATCACCACTTAAAAACTTACCACAAACGGAAGCACATCCAATTAATCAAGATAGACCTAGACCAACATTACGTCTTGGATTTGCTGGTATCTTTGGTGAAAAAGTCGATGCAATTGAATATTATTCTGACCAATTATTGGAACTTGATAAACAAATTCAGTCTGAACGTGCCAAAAATAATTTCCAACAGGCAAGATCTGCTTTTGTCACTATGGACTCTGTTGCATCTGCTCAAATGGCTGCTCAAGCGGTCTTAGATCCTCATGTTCATAGATTAATTGCAAGACTTGCACCTGCTCCACATGATGTATGTTGGGATAACATTTATATTTCTAAAAGTACAAAATTCATCAGAGCTAATTTAATCACTATTATTATTGGTATCTCCACTGTGGGGTTGATTTTCCCAGTTGTTTCATTATCAACATTGATTAATTTGAAAACTATTGAAAAATTTTGGCCTGCATTAGGAGATTTAATTTCAAAATCTGATACAGCTATATTAATCATTGGATTGATTCCACCTTATCTTTATACATTATTAAATGTCACTGTGCCATATTTTTATTCATATTTATCAACTCATCAAGGGTATCTATCCAATGGTGAAGTGGAATTATCAACATTATCAAAGAATTTCTTTTATATTTTCTTCAATTTGTTTTTGGTTTTCACATTGGCAGGTACTGCATCTAATGTATGGGCATTGTTTGGTGATACTACCAAGATTGCATACGAATTAGCTAACTCATTGAAAACTTTATCATTGTTTTACGTGGATTTGATTCTTTTACAAGGTTTGGGACTTTTCCCATTTAAGCTTCTACAAGTTGGTGATGTTGGATTAGAATTAATATCCAAATGGTTTTATGCTAGAACTGCAAGAGATTATAGAACATTATATTATACCCCACCGGTTTTCGATTTTGGTATAATTTTACCTCAACATATCTTAATAATGATAATCACAATGATTTATTCAGTCACTTCAACAAAGATTGTCACTGCTGGATTAGTTTACTATGTGTTGGGTTATTATACTTATAAGTATCAATTACTATACACCATGGTACACCCGCAACATTCCACGGGACAAGCATGGCCAATGATTTTCAGAAGAGTTTGCTTAGGATTAGTTCTTTTCCAAATTACAATGGCTGGTACTTTGGCCTTAGAGCATGCATTTATCTTGTCGATTTTAATTGTTCCATTAATAGTGATGACTCTTTTTGTCTCATATACTTTTGAAAAAGATTATTTACCATTGTCATTCTTTATAGCATTGAAAGCCATCAAGAACCATAACGATGAGAATGAGGTTGAAGCAACAACCACATCATCAAGCACAAGAATAAATACAGATACAACACCTTTATTAGAAGCACCTAGTCAAAGAACTTTAAGGAAAAGAAGAAGTACAATTGATGAAAGTCGTGAAGAAACACAGACTTACAGATGTCCATATTTGACAGATCAATTGGATGGACCAATCATTGGATTTGATGGTGATTATATCCAGCAGATACAATATGAACCTACAAGTATGAATGAACGTGTGATAAGAAAATATTATGCAGTATCAGAGTGGGAATGAAATTATTTATCTGATTTTATACTTGATTTTTTTGGTTTTTTTATGATTTTTCCATCGTGTGGGATGGAACCGGTATGTTCTTCTAATAGATGATTAATTATGTTGAAAAGATTCAAGTCACCATCATCTTGTGTATTCCCTTCTAAGGATTCAGGTATTGGATGACATCTTTTCCTCTCTATCACAGAACTATGCCTTGATATTGTAGCACTAAAGATCTTTGGAACTGCACGATGTTCTGATGCTGAAGGTGGATCAGTCATTGGTGTGAATAGATACTCGTCCATAAGATTGGCCATATATGATGAAGGTTGGATATTCGAGCCTTTGTGGCTGTCTATTGTAGCAATTGTAGAGTACTCTGGAGTACTTGGGTGCTTCCATGATAAATGTGGATCTTTTAGATATTCTGGGGTCTTTGGGCTCTTTGATGGTTCTGCGATTGTTACTGAGAATAGTTTTGGAGTCATTTGATGCTGTGTGGTTTGTGGTTATGTTGGTGATCGTAGAGGGTTCATTCACATGTTTATATAATATTGGTTCTATCTTTCTATATTATTACTGTTTTGTACCAGTTTCAACCTGTTCAATATTGTAGAGTAGTGGCCCGTTATCTGCCACATATTATTTTTCACGGCTTTCGATATTTAACCGATTCGAAACTTTCACAATTCAGAACGGTTTCAAATAGATTCCAAAGCCCCAAGAATCCAAGATGTCTCGTCCAGCTATCACATTTGTCACAGGTAATGCTAAGAAGCTGAAAGAGTTCCAAGCCATCATTGGCGATGACTCGATCAAGAACCAAAGCGTTGATCTAGAAGAAATCCAAGGTTCAATCAAAGATATCTCTATTAAAAAAGTCACTGAGGCAGCTGCTCAAATCAAAGGACCTGTGCTTGTCGAGGACACGTGTTTGGTGTTTAATGCTCTATCTAAGCCAAACTTGGAACTTCCAGGTCCTTATATCAAATGGTTTGTTGATTCTGTTGGTGTTGAGAATTTACCAAAGTTATTAGCTGGGTTTGAAGATAAATCTGCTAAAACAGTTTGTACATTTGCATTCACTGAAGGTCCAGGTCAAGAGATCAAATTGTTTCAGGGGATTACTGAAGGTACCATTGTGGAGCCACGTTATAATGGGGATGAAGTTTTCGGGTTTGATCCAATCTTTGAACCTGTTGGATTTAAAGAAACTTTTGGTGAGATGGATAAAGCTGTTAAAAACACAATCAGTCATAGATACAGAGCCTTGGAAAAGGTTAAAGAATTCTTGAAAGAAAGAAATTAATACAATATAGAGTACCTAGTATATTTTATATTACATGTAGATTACATACTTAATTCATTGGAGGCACCATTAGGGTTATTTACTCTCCAAGAATCAACCCAAGACACTATACGACCAACATTTGTTTCAATATCATCGGTGCTATTGGATTGAAGTTCCACCACAAGTTCAGGTTCATAAGAATCTCTAGCTTCTTGTAATATAACTTCCATTATTTCACAATCTAAATTCTCATCGATTTTACTTTGAGCATAACCTCTTTTCTCTAATCTTTCATATAAGGTCCCACTTTCAGTTCTTAACACAACAACCAAATCAATTAATCTTTCTGGGAACATATCACATGCATGCCAATCCACAATTACACCACCTTTCTCTAATAATGGCTCTAATGCATCTAATAATTTATCCTCGTCCACTATATGACTGTTTCTTTCTTTATCAAACCCATCATACGCATCGTGTTCTTTAGCAAAATCTGTCACACTAATGTGATGAAACCCTTCCATTTCATTTGTGACACTTTCACTATGACTGGTTTTACCGCAACCCTTTTAATAGTTAATATAAGACTTTGACGTGTAGTTAAGTGGCTAACTTACTGGGGTACCAGTGATGATAATGTTTGGTAGTGGTCTAGTGCTCATATTATCAAATAGTATACTATAATCTCTAGAGAAAAGCACCAAAAGATCTGTATTCAATAATCATCATCTCATCGGGTATTAAAGATTTTATTGGGTTGAATTACGAGGGTACAAATCTGGTCATGTGACCTTGCACCCTCGTATTTCCTTTTACGTCATAGCAGATGAAAACCAAAAAGTCGTGGAAATTTGAAGCATATAACGAATTTGAAATAAACGATAATACCTAGAGAATATTGGATTTCATCATAGAGTAAAATTGGAAACAATGGGTAAGTAGACTCGGGTTGATTATAGTGAATTTCGCATACTAATACGTTTTTGAAGCATCTTGGGACGGAGTTGATGATAATCTAATAAAGAGCCAATTAGGCAACAAAGTAAATCAAGGATTCAATATAAATGAATTCCCAACTTTAGGAGGTACTGGAAATGTCGATAAGGAAGCTGCGCTGAAAGCTCAATTGCAACAACTACAGCAATTACAAGCTAATGATGCCGGGGCATTATTACAACAAGTCAATCCAACAGCTCCACCACCAGGTTTACAACCACAGACACAACAACAACAACAACATTCACAATTACAATCATCTATAACGAATAATGACAAGCCTAAGCCTAAAACCAAACCAGAAGAGGAATTGACCGATATGGATAGATACGGTCTAAATGGACTTTTGGGCTTGTTGAGAAATGAAAATACAGATCAAACCACTGTGGCTATAGGAACAGATTTAAACATTTTGGGATTAGATATGAGTGAAAATTCCATAAATGAAAAATTATCCAAGACTTTCCCATCACCATGGATTGAAACATCAAGAAGTGAAGTGGAGCCACAATATCAAATACAAGATTTTCTTAAAATTGATAATATACCAGATATTGGAGAAAAATTAACTTTATTTTCTGATGAAACATTATTTTATATTTTTTACACAAGAACAAGAGATGTTTTACAAGAGCTAAGTGCTAGAGTGTTGACTCAAAGGAATTGGAGATATCATAAAGAATTACAAGTTTGGTTGACAAAAGATTCAAATACTGAACCAATTCAACAATCTCCACAAAGTGAACGTGGATTATATATTTTTTTCGATCCACATAATTGGGAAAAAGTTAGAAAAGAATTCATCTTGTATTATCAATCTATAATGTCACCAGCATAATAAATGTCTTTTTTAATCATTACATGGTAATCATTCGTTAATATGTACATGAGATTGAACTATATATATGACTTTTAATTGTTCACCCCCATTATTATTTATAAATGGCATGATAACGTTTACCTCTGATTGCAAACAAATTTTGATTGAATCTATAAACTTCTTGTGGATTTAAATCATTTAATTCCCATTTTGTTGAAGATGTTTTATTTTCACCAATATTCATTAAAACATCTAAATCATCTTGATAATTATCCATTAACCATTTCCAATCAGTAGTGGAATCTTTATCATGATACCCAGTGATGAAAATTGGACATTTTGAATCTAATAAACCTGGCATTGTTTTTTTCCATAATTCTTTAACATCAGGATATCCTAACCCAGGATGGAATAAGAAAAATGAATCTAAATATGGATCATATGGGAAAAAATCTTGAGCTTCATGTAAAACATGGAAATATTCAGTATGATAAATAAATTTTAAATTTGAATCAATTCTTTTAATAATTGGTCTTGAACTTTTAACATATTGATTTTTTTCCACATCAAAATAACATTCAGGTCCAATAAAATGTAATTCAAATTCAGCAGTTGGAAACAAGAAATTCAATTGTTTCCAAACATGACCTGGTAATTGACCTTCAGCTCTTGATCCAATAATAAATAATCTTAATGGACGATCTTTAATTGTAGATACACTTAAATCTGGATATAATGAATAACGTAATGCAGCTAATGATTTTAAACCTTCTAATGTGACAGGTCCCTTTGGATTCAATTGATATGGTGAGTATTGATGTAATACTGTTCCGATGGTCACTGGATATGAAAGCATTTTAGTCACTGCAGCTAATTGAAATTCTGTATCCATAGAGAAGAAATTTCTTGTATAGAAAAATAAATCCCAATTTGATAAATTAACCTGTGTATCAAATTCTTGACCAGCTGGGAAATCAAATTCTGGGAATTGACGTCCAGATCTTAAATCGTGTTCATAAATATTTACTTTTTTCAATATTTCATATCTTTTAGATTGATGATATTCTTCATCTTGTTCCCATGCTTCTTTGGAATGATGTGTTGGAATACCACTATATGGACATGTGAAATTTATTTCCTTCTTTGTGACAGGACATTTGGCCATGGCTCTTATGGTGGCTGCTCTATGTCTAAGATCTGGTGAAGGTGATGAATCCCAAGGATGAAATCTATTTTCAACAGTTGGTTCATCTGGGGAAGGTGGTGGATCCATACCTAGGGCATTTCTCAACACTGATATTATTCCTCTCTTGGATTGGTAGTTGGCAGCCATATATGGCTTTGCCCTGACTATTGGAGAAGCTCTTGATAAAAGCATTCTGGTGTATATCTGGGATTGTGCGATTATGCAACTTGCCTTCTTTTTCCTTTTTAATTGCCCCTATAATAACAACAAATTTGAACGTAACAAATACCAAAATACAGTGATGAGATGAACAATGAAAATCTCGACGGGGAACTGTTAACCTCCAACGATTCCAACCAGTAGATCTTGACTCTTGTAATCAATCTAGTTCTCGTTAAATTCATTCAAAGTCCACTAGATTTCTGATTTTCTCAAGAAAATTTCTTCAGTGGTTTAAACAGAAATTCGCGGGTACATAAGCAGATTAAAATGAAAAGTTTGAAATTGTATGGTGAAATTGAGCCAATTTTGTTGATTAACTGACTTTTATTCAATTCTATATTTTAATTCAATTTATTCTATTTTTTCAGATAATGTACAAGTGAAGTATTACGTAAATTTAAGCGAATCTATCATGCTTACCTAAGCACTTGCACAGTGCTTACGTAATACATCCTTTATGAAAAATTTGTCGATTTTTCCCAGGTGAATAAACACTGAATATTGATCAATTGTGTTTGTGTGTTATCTTTTCACGTTATTTCAAGGTTATTCAGGCTATTTCTTTGGCGTATATCATGTTCAGAATAATACCTTCCAAGCTGGGCTTGAGATGTGGGTCTAGAATGATGAGCTCGATGAGTTCGATAACTCTAATGTCATCATTACCAAGTAGTCTAATCAAGACACCAAGTCAAATATTAAAGAATTCAAGCATTTTGCAAACCATTACACAAATCCCAATGATCAAAGATCAATCAAAACCTATAAATAAACCAGATCTTTTGAATGAAGTGAAAGAGAAAACTACAGATATAACTATGGAACTAGATTCAGTCATGAGAAAGAGAAGATATAAGATTAAGAAGCATAAATTTAGAAAAAGAAGAAGAGAACAAAGAGCATTAAAGAGAAAACTAAAAAAATGATCTTGTATATTGGAAGTTATTGCATGTATATATATATATCGGAATCTACAATGTAGTTTTTTAAACAATAAAAATCATAACGTTATCATTAAAAATGTCTAAGAATATTAATCAAAAAAAACTCTTAAAAGATGACTTTTAAAAGATATGATTATAAATACGACGAGTGAAATATAACATGGCAATAGCAGAAACCATTAAACCGATATAATAACCATAAAATATCAATTTATAAGACAATGCACCTGTAATTTTTTCTCTATTATGACGTTCAATACCTCTAACAACATCAGCATTTCTTCTATAAATCTCTTTAGCTTCTTCAATGATATCTAATTTTTCATCTTCTGTAAGCCCCATTCTTGTTGCTAATTCAAAATCTCTCTTGTATGATTGTCTTAATATTTGATCATCTTCAATATCAAATTTATATAAATTTGTACCATTCTCCGCAACTTGTTGTTGTGTTTGTCCTTCAACTTGTGGGAATAATCCAGTAGCTTTAGCAACATCAGATTTCATTATAGATCCACCAGCAAATAATGCTAAATACATAACATGACAATATGCTAAAATAGTATGAGGTTTAACAGCATGAGCTTTATAAATATGATCAACAAATGCAATTTGTTCTTCTCTAATAGGTTGAGCGAATTTTTTTGGATCATTTTCATAAAAATATAATAAATCTTTAGTTAATGGACCTACTCTAGCGACTCTTTCATCCCAAAATTCAGCTAATATTTCACCAATTTTAGATCTTGGTGATTTGTTTAATTCTTCTTGTATTATAATCTCAACATTCTTGAAGACGTGATAAAAGGCTTGGATACCTTGTCTGTAGATTCTACCATCTCTTAATGCAACAGCCATTTTCAATGCAACAGCTTTATTCACCGTATCGTGTTCTTTTCTTGTATTCATATTGATTCTATTACCCAAGGCACCGATATCGGTAGGTAGTGGTATTATTTCGTGTTGATTTAGTTTACCCATTGTGTGTTATTTTGTTTTTGTATCTGAGATGTCTCTGATTTCTGCAATTCTGGTAGTTTAATTAAATCTTACCAAAGTTTCATACTTTTTACTTCTTTTTATATTCCACAATTTGTATAGCACAATAACTAAAATTCATTCTCCGATATCACCCAATGACACCCCTGTTACAAGCACACTCTCCAATATCTCACTAAACTACTATTATAACCTAATGATATTTTTTGATATATAGGCTAAGTAGATCATTCTCTACAATTTCATGTATTGTACCTCTCTTTTATCTCTATTGAAACTCTTGTTCTGCCGGCTCTTAGCATTCTCACGCTATTGACACCTTTGATCGACAAAAATCAAATCATTTTCAAAGGCCACAATGAAAAAACATCAACATGAAGCTGAAAAGGTGGAACAATTCACTAGATCTTGTTTTATGCAAATATATAGAGATAGAAGGGCTCATTAGGTGTCTGTGGGTAATACCTTAGACATCTAATAGATCTCCTACTTCCTCTTCAGTTCTTTGTGCCCATATGTCATATTAGATTCTGGGGCTTATCGGCGATGTATCCGGTCCCAACACTACAATCTCGAGTTCTCAACAATTAGTCACATCAAATTCATTTACCTTGTTTTAAGCCTACGAGGTACATGGGTGTTTACATGGGTGTTTACACGAACTTGTGGAGTTGACGTGTCACGGTGATATTTGACGCGTTTGATTAATTAGTGTGCTGAAATAAGGTGTAAAAACACTACGTCGTACGTGTATCAATTTGTATAATACATATCATTACTTCGTTAACTATATATGAGCTTCATGAGTATTAGAATGTCCATTCAGTATACCCTAACTCTTCATTTGAACTCCATTGTTTCATAACTTTCAAACTATAAGCGCAAACTTCTTTTAGTGTTACACCTGTGCTTATAGGTAAATGAATTGAATCATTATTTGGGTCTAACAAATTGTTGACATCTTTCCCTAATCTATCATTCTTGGAATAGGATTGTTGAAATGCTTCCACTATAGATGGATATTTCTTCTGTAGTTTGAAAATTGATAGATATTCATCACTTTGGATAAAACTTCTTTTAGAAAGCTCTTTGTATTTGGAAAGGTTTTTATAATGATTAATTAAACTATCATCAATCTTTAAAGTATCTTCCTCTGTTTTACTCTTCTTTCTCTTGACAATGTTCAGTTGTATAAATTCATTCAAAATATTAACAACATGTTCATAAACAACAGCTTTAATTTGATGACATAGTCCTGCTACATCACTTATTTGATTCTCAACACTCAACCTCAAGACATGATCTATCAGTGATATAAGACTTAGCCATAGCTTATCACTGTATAGCTTTTTGCTCAATCTTCTTGATTGATCTTCATAATTGAATCCAACTAGATATATGATCATTGCATCCATAAAATACACTAATGATAATTTTAAATTCTTCACTCTTAATTCATCACCTTTGTGCTTCTTATTACTAGCAATCTTCATATATCTTTCATTTTCTTTCAACAACTTGGAGTGGTCCAAGTTCCCAGTGTCTTTAGTGGAAGAAGTCGATGAAGTTGATGATGCGGGTGATGTATGTGATGTTTGTGATGCCTGTGCTTGTTGAATTGGTGGTTCCCTCAGAGCAGTATTAAATACACTTGACTTCTTGACCCTATTCACCTTTTCCTTCTCTGGAGATTTATCACCAGCTGGTACTGCTCGTGGTTTAATTCCCAATCCTTGCAACCTTGTTGAATTAGCTGTCTTCTTCTTCTTGGATTTATAAAATGATGGAACATGTAGAGTTAGCAATAATGACTTGGTGTCTGAAGTTTCTACTAATCTGTATGAATGTACACCAAAATGTTCAGTTTTCTCAAATGATTTCCTCTTTATTGGTTTATGTGGCACCACTTTGGATGGTCTGATTATCTCATCTTCATCTTCTTCTTCCCTATCTATCACAACTTCTTCATTTTTATCCTCCAAGCGAAGCTTGTTGGGTCTCTCTGGCGTGGGTTGCACAATCGTTTGCTTTGTTTCATTAACCAATTCTTCATTATAGATATCTGGAAGAGTTGGAGATAACATTTCAGGTATCTCGATTCCAACTTCTCCTTCTTCTTCGCCAAAAGCCGCTGGTATAACAGGTGACAGGGGACTTGGCAGCATTCCTGTTAGTTCAAAGTTCTCGATGAACTTATCCAGGTTATCCCATGTCAAACTTTGGGTATCATGAGTTGTCTTCACCTTTAAATCTTTCTGTGCTCCATTACCATTTCCAACTCCATTTCCATCGTTCTTTGTATGGGCCCTGGTGCTTCCATTCCCACTATTTGCCCTTCTGGACAGGTATTCACTCAGATTCTGTGACATGCGCTAATGATCTAATGTGCAATTCCAAACTTTGATCAATTTTCACTTTACTTCAAATTTCTCCAGACTATTAATGTAAATAAAAGCTCGTTCGTATTTTGTTGTTTTGTTTTTCGCGACTAGCTTACACAGTTTTTTAGACGGGGCACGATTCTGTCAAAACTGCATACTATTTCTACAAAACGGTTGATTCGTTATTCATTACTATAATACACAATCTATCTCTCTATATGGCGAGCTCCTCATTTCAAAAGCTCTGATGCAACAAGTTTGAGAATCTCGAGTGGCTGTTTGTCCAAGTTTTCTATCTTTTTTGAAACCTTTGGCCAAACATCACCATGACGAGGTTCAACATCTAAAAATTTCTTGATAAAATTATCAAATTCCTCTACTGGTTCTTTATTTTTAATTAAAAAGTTATAATACCATCCCCATGAATCACCAAAATCCTCATCAGATATAATAGCTCTTTCAAACCATCTTTTAGCCTTATCGAATTTCCCATCAATCCAAAAATTATAACCAATTATAATTAAGATCCTAACATTATTATTCGTGGCACTTAATGCATCTTGGTATAATGTCTTTCTTAATGATTTTTTATTGTTAAATTTTAAGTTAAATTCCCATAAGTATGAAGAATGTGGGAATTCCTTGAGGGCTTTCGTGAGCATGACATTGATTTGATCATTATTATTCAATTTTCTTTCCAATTCTAGTTTGACATTCCACAATTTATCAGACTTTGGATTCTTCAATAACCCAAGATCAAGATCAGAACGAGCTCTTGTACCATTATTCAATTTAAAATCAATTTCAGATAATGCTACCCATAATTCAATTGATTGAGGTGAAGCCTTGGTACCTATTGACAAGGTATTTCTTGCCTGTGTTAAATCACCTTGTTCTTCTAAAATAGTGGCCTTTTGAAGATAAAGCTTGAAACATGTTGGGAAATTTTCAAGACCGGTATCAATAGATTCCAAAGCCTTATCAATGGATCCTTGTTGTCTCAAAAATGTTACATATTTATACCAAATACGTTCATTGTTGACTTTATTTCTTGCCTTTTGAAACAAATCATCAACTTTTTGAAAATTTTGCTCCACACTTTCCAATTTAATCATTGCTAACCAAATATCAGCATTTGATGAAAGAATTTTAAATGCACGCTCCAAGATATTTTTCGCTTGTGCGATATCCCCATTCTTCCATAGCTCTTTGGAATACATCAACCAAAAAGTTGCATTTTTCGGTAGAACTTCAATAATATTTTCAAAAATCTTATATAATTCACTTGTATCGAAGTTATTCTTGTACAAGGCAATTAATCTTCTCCAAATTGGTGCCTTCTTTGGGAATTTGATAATGATAAAGTTTAAAATAGCCTTATAAACGAAAAGATGATCTTTAAATTTTTCAGCTTCATCAAGTAATGCGCTATATTCCAATTCTTCACCAGAAAGAATCTCATCAACAATTAAGTTTGTAAGATAAGACAAGTTTTGTTTTTCGAATTTAATAGCTTCTTGATACCATTCTTCACGACTCAATTCACATTCTTTAAAAGTCTTTTTAATCATCTTTCCAACTTTATCACCTTCTGCATTGTTCACAAATTCAAGTTTACAAGCAGTGAGCCAAATATTGACATTTGTAGGAAGGGCTTTTCTGGCCTTGTTAAGAGTGGATTTGGCAATTTTGTAATCCTGTAAATTGATCAAAGTTAACCATAAGGTTTCATCTTCTGGTACAAGCTCAGTAGCTTTGATTGCAATTTTGATCTTATCTTCTGAATCATCTTCCAGCTCAATAGACTCATTCCATAACTCGGGACTTGTGGGTAAATTTTCCAAGGCTTTCCTTATCACTCTCTTCTTGTTGAAAGTTTCCAATTCAAGTTCAACAGCCTTTAACCATAATTTTAAAGATCTGGAGTTAAGTTTGATAGCATCAGTGACAATTATCTTGGAGTATTTGATATCTGATCTGTTCAATCTTATATTTTCTAACCAAATTTCCTCATCAAATGGACAATTATTGCAACCTTGTTGTATAATTTTTTTAGCCGCATCGAAACTTTTGTTAAACTCTTCAAGTCTTGCTCTTGCAATCCAACCTTCAGGTTTTTTAGGATCTGCCTTGGTGAATGAGCTTAAAAGTGTTTTGATTCTTTTGATTTCCTCTTCGTTATTTTGTGATAAAGTTGAAATCTCGTTTAAATAACTTGCCGAATCCAACTCGCTATCATTACTCAGGTCAAAATTGGCATCTAGCTTCGATCCAAGCAGCTTCTGTCTTTCCGAAGTCAACGCTCCCAAATCAACTGATGACTCCAAGTTACCACCAGATCCCAAACCAGCTAATAAAGTATCAGGTGCTGCATATGTTCTCTTCTGCTCTTGCAAAAGCTTCCGCTGTCTTTTGTTTCTCTTTGTCAAATCACCAACCTCCGGTAGGTTGGCCCACTGGTCCTCAGTGATACTCGATAGATTCTTCTTCAAGTCGACAAATTGATGTGATATCTTGGTCATATTGTCTTCATCTTTGTCCTCATCGGACGGTGAAATTCTTCTCTTGTTACGATTTTTCAGTCTGTTGTCGATCTCCTGATATATCTCGTCCGCTTCTTCGTCCTCCTTGTTCACCAAGCCATCGCCCAGTAGTCCACCTTCATCAACATCTTGGAAATTGTCCTCGTCGTCAGACCCGACATCTCTTTGCTGTGGAGGCAACCTGGCGTTCCCGATATCTGACCGTGTGGTGAACCCAGTGGCACCTCTCCCGATACCAGCCACGTACCCAATCGGCGCCTCCTGGTCTAAAAACGCCTTTCTTTCCATTCACAAGGGTATTTTTGGTCTAATTTTGGTGATCAACAGAGAAACATTGATAGTGGAATAAATCTTTAATTCTATGCGCGAACTTTTTCCTCATACGTGCCCTTTCCAAAACTATACCGATTCACCATTTCACTACAAAAGTCTTGAGCAAAAATTCCATAATTTTACAGTGTATTAAAAATGTATAAGTCTATCAATTGAAATCATCATGCTAAGCACAACAAAAATGCAAGAAATCTATTCCTCGTCGTCAGTGTCGACTGGTTTTGGTGTACCCTTTGGACTACTCAACCATTCGATATGTCTTAGACGACGACGTTCATCTCTAAGCTTCTTGTCGTTTCTGGTCATCTTCTTCTTTCTAATACGCACCTTGATGTTTGCAGGTGAGTCGTCGTCATCGGCTCTCTTCTTTACTGGGGCTGGAGATGGTGAACCCTCAGTAGATGATGCAGCTGCTGCACCACCATCTTCAAAACTAGTTCCATCAACAGCAGCATGACCTTTACGTACCATGGTACCGTTTTCCACAATCCATTGTTCTGGACATAGAGCACCAACGAATTCATTGTTATGTGAAATCATAACAACACCACCAGACCAATCTCTAATAGCAACAGCTAACCCACCTAATGAGTCTCTATCCAAATAATTGGTAGGTTCATCCAACACTAATAAATGAGGATTGTTCCACATTGCACCAGCAATAACAACTTTAACCAATTGACCACCTGAAAGTGATCCCATTGGAGTATGATCTGCAATATCACCATCTAAACCAACACCTTCGAAATGTTGACGAATGACTTTTGGAGTTAATTCTCTATAACCTAAACCTTCTCTTGAAGCTTCATGATCATCGAATTTTTGAGTTAATTTATCAAACCCATGTTCTAATAATAATTCTTTTGGAACCCAACTGTTATATTTAGGTAACCAAAATTTCCATTTAACTTCATATTGGAATGATTTTTTCAATTTTTGTCTACCAACAATAGCTTCAACTTGTCTTTCACCTCTACCATCACCAACGTCAATCAATTTTTCCATTTGTTGTTTTTCTTCATCAGAAATCTTTCTTGATTCTTTCAATAAAACTTCACGATCATCACCAAATCTATATCTCCATTGTAAATATTGATTAGCAGTTTTTTCTTTATGTTGTTCAACGTGTTGTAAAGCATGTTGAGCAATATAACCAATACGTAAGTTTGGATGTTTTTCCACTTTACCTTCATTTGGTATCAATTCGGCAGTTAATAATTTGATCAGTGTAGATTTACCAGCACCATTTGGACCTAGAATGGCAACTCTTGAACTTAATGATAAAGAACATGAAACATTACTCAAAGATGGTTTAGCAGCACCTGGATAAGCAAATGTAACATCTTGCATTCTAGCAACGGCTCTTGTATTAGATTTAACACCAGTTAAAATACCTGGAGGTGGGAAAGCCATCTTGACGTTTGAATCTGTTAAGGTATAATATGATTTACCTTCTGGTTTGACCTTGACGAATTCTGACAAATTACCTTTGTAGTAGGCTAATTTTTTGTTTTCATAATGAATGATATCGGTACAAACAGTATCCAAAAATCCAGAATCATGGGAAACGATTAATGAAGTAATTTCTTCATGAGAAGTCAAATAATCTTGTAACCATTTAACATTACCGACATCTAAATGATTGGTAGGTTCATCTAATAATAAGACATCAGCTTTCATCAACATGGCTCTTGCCAATTCTAATTTCATCTTCCAACCACCTGATAATGAACCAACGTGTTGTTCTCTTCTTTCTTGATCGAAACCAACTTCTTCTAAAGCAGCAGCAATTTCCTCCTTAGAAACAGTTTCTAATTCTGGATCAGATGCAATAAATGTGACTAAATCCATATCAGTTTCAGAACCTTGTAATTTATGTTCAACAAAACAAGTTCTTAATTCAGATTTATCAGGGAACCCTTCTAATTGACCATTAGCAATAGCTCTCATTAATGTAGATTTACCGGCACCGTTACGACCACATAGCCCGTATCTGTGACCTTTCAATAATCTTAAATTGGTCTTGTTTAGCAACATACGACCACCATAGGCTAATGAGAAATCAGAATTAACAATTTCGATACCATCATCTTCATTTTGTTCAACAGCATCCGGGGTAAATAATTTTCTTAATTCAGTAACAATGGATTCAGAAAGTTTTGTTGATTCAGCTTCATCAGAAATAAATTGAGGTAAGGCCAAATTCAAATATTCTTTTAATCTAGCCCAATCGTTAACATTGGCATCGGCAACAATCAATGAGATTAAATATTCGTAAGCAACTTCATCATTTTTAACTTGTTCTTTACTTAAATATTTCTTACCTTCATCATGTTGTAATCTACCACTAAATTTCCCATCATCAATTGAATCATCTTTTAAAACTTTCAAAGCCTTTTCAGCTAATTCTCTAACTTCTGGTAAGGCAGCAGTATCAACAACTTTTTGCACACCAGGCATTAATAATGGAATGAAACTTTCAATTTCAACCTTGTTGTTAACCAATCTGGTTAAATTTTCCACGACAATAACGGTTTGACGTAATTGTTCTTGAGATGATGATGATAAATTTAATGATCTAACCAAAATTGGCACCAATAACGATAATGCAGGTTCAGTGACTTCAGCAACAAATGTAACAGAGGATAATGATTTAATACAATCTGGAACTTTATTTGGATCAGCTAAAGTGGAAATAATCATATCATAACGAGGTTGTAAATCCAAGTTATCTAAAACTTTAACAAAATTAGTGGTAGTTTTCAAACCAACTTTAGATAATTCAGGTTTGAAATCCACAGTCATATCAGTCAAAACTGGAACAGCTTCTTTAAATTTCAATTCAATCAAATCACTTGGTGAATCTTCAACAACCTTATCAACTAATTTCAAAGCTCCAACTTTTGATTGCCATTTAGCAGATGATTTCAAATATTTTAAAATTTCCACAAGGACAATTGAAGCTAAAGCTTCTATTGGGTATGAACCATAAATTGAATCAATGGCAGCTTGACAAGCTCTTTTAACGTTGTTTTCCTTGTCTGCTAGACCGTCTAAAGCAATTGATAAGAATGATAAAAAGTAAGCTTCATCTGGAGTTTGACCTGCAAATTTTCTAACAATTGAAGAAATCATAGTGAATCCACCTTCTCTAACTAAAGCTGGGTTTTTAGGTTTGATTAATTTACCCAAGATCTCACTGATTTTCCATTCATCAAGAGAGCGGATACCGTTTTGGCCAATCAATTCAACAATAGCGTTGACTTCTGTTTTAACATCAGAGATGGTTTTGGCTTCTTTCAAGTTGTTCAAATTTGATGAAATTGGAGTCAATTCCAGTTTGTCTAAAGTTTGATTTAAAGATGATAAGGAGGTGGTTGATTGTGATGGAGAGTTCAAGTTGCTCCCGCTTGGCGTGGTCGCATATGAGCTTGGATAACTATCTTGTTGGTTAGCTTGACGAGGAGCTCTGTTCAAACCTGGGGCCGACTGTTGTAGATATTGTTCGTAGCCCATGGCTTTTCTCTGGGTACCATAGCCAGAAACACTGCCTGGAACGAAAGATCCAGCGGTGCTTGGGTTGAACTTAGGAGGCATCTGGAGTGAATGGGTCTAATACCAGTTTTTCAACCTTGAAATCAATCTTATCAAGTAGGTGTAAAAGGTGTGCTTCTGCTCTTTTATTGTGAGAACGAAAATTTATTTTATAAATTTTTTTTCCTGCAGATAAAAGCAATTCCGGGACGATCACGTTGTGATAGGCGATTTCCGAGGATAAAGAGTACTTTAAATGCCCTTTTATTAATTAAACAGAGTTCATATTTCACAAAAAAGGGAGAAATTGTGACTGCTAATGTAATCTATTGGTACTACTACCTCAGGTTTTAATAAATAGCCCTGAAGACTTCTGAGCGGAGCTTCGGAGCGTTTCGGCATCTGCCACTGACAAAGATTTACATACATGAAGAATCAATTATCATTGTTCATGAATACGCCATATGAAATCAAATGTTGTGTACCAAAATCTAGTTATTTCCAAAACCTAGTATTACATTCCAAATTGTAGTATTACTATACCAAATTGTGGTTTGATTTGAAATATACCTAAATCTACATACAAGGATTTGGTATAATACCAAGTTGTCGTTAATATAATTTATCATCAAGCTATAATCATGCAATTGAAAGCTAAAGCCTACTTAGGCTCTTGGTGGATCTTTTGGACGGATTGACTAAGATAATATTGAGCGAACCAATTTTTGGCCTACTGACAATCATATTTCACACGTTCTGAGAGATCGAAAATTTTATGAATCTTTAGGAATGAAATTAATTTGCCTAATTAACGAGGGATTTGAGATTGACAATATTTCATAAGATACAGCTGCTACTATTGTTATCGATCCATTTGATTTTAGACGTTGTGCTACTTCTTTTGATCATTCTGAACTCTGAAGGTTTAGGTGGAGTTACAGATAGTGTACTTGAATCCATGTTTTAAAATGGCAATCGGAATCCATTAAAGTTTCTTACAATAGTTTTCCATAGTCATCATTGGTTTGCTTTGGCATTTGAGGTCAATTGGGGGAAAAATAAATGCGTATCAGTCAAAACATTAATTGTAGATCAAACAAGAACGTTCTGATTACTACAATTCATCCATCGAATCCGTGGAGACCTTTGTTAAGAAATTGCTTGAAATGAGAGAAGACTCAACTGAGTCTGTTAAGTTTTAAATTAAAACTTTTCTTCCTCATGAACAAATTAACACGTTCAACTGTGTTCCTATGTCAATTGTGAACTTTTACCAAATTCTCAAACACAATAACGAAATGGAGATTATAATGGACGGTGCAGGTGCCGCAAAGATGGATACCCTTGTACATTATATTGCAAGAATCAAGATGACCACAATTCAGGTGTCATGCAGTGCTTTGGTAAGATTTCCAAAGATAAAAGTTTCTTAGGAAGGAGTAATAAGACAGGAGAACTCCAGTTAAATCTCGAGTAAATAGATCAACCTGACTTTTTCAAAGTAGTTTTCTTAAAGTGTTTAAACATATTGCCTATCTTTCTACTTCTCAAACTTAATACTTGTTAATATGTACTACTGGTTCCATAGCTAAGCCATTTGATCACTCGTAGATTTCGACCTAAGTAAAACCTATAATATATGATCCAAGGTAAAAGAGGAGCTCGGAGGTATAAGTTTTAGAATTCAAAATCCAGCCTTGGCCCGCGGCTCGGACAATTAATTTAATTAAAAATTGTAATTTTGTGAGTCAAAATTGTATGAATGTAATACTAAACTATTTCAGTATCATTTTTAAAGAGTCAGATTCATATGCATGCCACTCCTACGTCATTTAGAACAATTGTCGGCGTTCATGAAATATTAATATATATATATATAATTTTCAATAATTCAACGTACAGCTATTATATAATGAACCAGCTTTACCAAAAATTAAACGCAAAATTCAATTAAATGAAAAATAATTAATTTATATATTATATATATATATATATATAAATTTATAAATATATATAAATTTTAATATTATATATATATATTTACAAGAAAAATAAGAACAGTCCCATTAAGGGCAGAGCCTCATGAAGTAAGCTGATATATCATTTCAAATTGTCATTATAATCTATTTTATTTGTCGATCTACTTATTGCAATTCGATCGAAACTCTTTACTATAAGGTTTTGGTATATATGCGCGAAATCCTAGTACCAGAACCCGGGTTCTGGTATTTTTTTACTACGTTTTGCAGGTATACATGTCAATATATATATATTAACGTCATCCTAGATCTCAATTAAAAATACGTGATCACCTTCAATTTGACCCAGAATATTATACGTGCTTGTTGACCAATTCATCATTGAACATTGATTTCATGAATATTGGCTAAAGGTATATCTAGTAATTTGGAGTATTTTTTCGGATATAACACTTCGGATATAGTAGGGGCCCCGGTCGGAACTCAAGACTGATCCATCCTATACTTACTTATGTATACTGTATGGGCATTACGAAAAATTTCAAATGAATGTGATCTATGAGATGCGCATACCCCAAATAGCTCAGAAACATACATTTTCATACCCCCATACAGTTGTAAACCTACGTTTAAGCCAGCTGTTTTATCTTCTATCACGTGACCAAAAGGTCACCGAGGGCTCATCTCGTTTTTTTTTTTTATATGTGTAAAAATTTTAAGGCTCTAAATCAAAACAAGTTGTAAGTGTTGTATAAAAAGTTTACTCTACATTTGCTGCCACTTATTTGTGAAAATCAAGGAATTCCAATCTCGTTCTGTATAAACACAAGTATCTATACAGGCTTGCATAGAAAAGAGATCGGTCCATTGGATTTACAAAATGAGTGACACTATAGCATTTAACTATAGCGATGCACAAGATCGTTATCAGAAATTCAGCAAGTTCTATAATAAAAAGAAGATACCCGAACAATTGTTCCACTTTGATACTTCTCAAACCATAAATGAAAATCTTAGACGACTTGCATTAGTCTCATTAGACTCAAACATTACAACTGCATACTTATATTCATTTGATCAAATATTTCTTGATATCGTTTCAAGATGGATCTCAGACGAATCTATAGAGATTGAATTCACACAAAAGTTAGAAAGAGCTTTCAACATCAAAGAGACCGTCATCCTTTCCGCATTAGCAAGAATTATCTCGCTTTCACCTAAAATCACTTCGCTCGTGGAGTTCTATTTAGAGCGCTCAAAGATATTTGCCAAAATTGAAACTTTGATCGATACCGTCGAAGCTCAAGAGCTTGAAACACTTTTACTTGCATTTCATAGATTTTTGTACCATGATCAACAAAGATTTATAAGGTTCATCTCACCAGATATCTTATCCCTTTTGCTTAAAAGATCTCAAAGTGAAGTTTTGAAGTACCTTATCGTACAGCTATTATCAAAATATTTGAAATTAACCGAAAAGGCCAAAAATGACATGTTAAATCATCACATCAAGGGACCATTAAAAGGGATTTATGAAATAGATAAGGGGATTGATTATCAATTTTTGCCTGTTATCGAAGCTCAAAGATTAGCAAACTTTACTGATATCAGTAGATCATCATCAAGAGAAACAAAAGCTTCTGATGTTTTCATCAACATTGAAAACGAATCTATAAGCTCATTGGTTGTTTCTGTTTGTGGTGTTTTGGTCTCAAAAGTCCATTTAGATGTTGCAGCAAGAACACCAAGTTCACTAGTCCCAACTGATAGATCAATCAATACTCTTCGTGATTTGGCTTTAAATGTTCAAAGCTCAACCCCAGTGATGTTGGTTGGTAATGCCGGTTCAGGTAAAACATTTTTGATTAATGAGCTAAGCAAATACTTGTCATGTGATAAAACCATGGTTAAAATTCATCTAGGGGAACAAACCGATGCTAAATTACTTTTAGGTACATACACTTCAGGTCAAAAACCAGGTACTTTCGAATGGAGATCAGGTGTTCTGACTACAGCTGTTAAGGAAGGGCGTTGGGTTTTGATTGAAGATATTGATAAAGCACCAACTGAAGTCTTGTCCATATTGTTGAGTTTACTAGAAAAAAGAGAATTGACCATTCCATCAAGAGGTGAAGTCATCAAGGCTTCAAATGGATTTCAATTGATTGCTACAATTAGAACATCAAACCACTTGAAGAAAACCACAATTCCTGAAATCATTGGGTTGAGACTGTGGAATATTTTACAACTTGATGATCAATCAGATGAGGAATTACAACAGATCCTTTCAGCCAAATTCCCTCTATTGGAAAAAATGATACCGACATTTATCAAACTTTATGAAGCCATTCAACATACATACACCACCAAACAATTTCTATCACTACAAAAAGGTTCACAACCAAGAGTCATTTCTGTTAGAGATTTGATGAAATTTTGTGAAAGAGTCAATGTCTTATTTAAGCACCATGGTATCACTTCTTCTTCACAACTACTCGAGTCATCAGTTTTAGATAACATTTTCGCCGAAGCCGTTGATTGTTTTGCTGGTGCTATTAGTGAATATGCTGCTTTAGAAGTTCTGGCTACCTCTATTGGTGAAGCTTTACAAATAAACTCATCAAGAATCAATTTATTCATTTCAAAACATGTTCCATTATATGAAGATTTCAATGATAATCTGGTAATAGGTAGAGCTCACATGAAAAAGGCTCCTAGATCATTATACAAGAAAAAGTCCACTGGCAACAACACTTCATTCGCTAGAACTAATCATTCTTTGAAGTTGATGGAACAAATCGGTGTTTCTGTTCAAATGACTGAACCTGTGCTATTAGTTGGTGAAACTGGTACAGGTAAAACTACAGTTGTCCAGCAGGTTGCCAAACAGCTGAACAAGGAGATTACAGTCATCAATGTTTCTCAACAAACTGAATCAGGTGATCTGTTAGGTGGTTATAAACCTGTCAATACCAAGACCGTTGCTGTTCCTATTCAAGAAACTTTTGAAAACCTTTTCCATCTAACCTTCTCCATGAAGAAGAACGAAAAGTTTCATAAGATGTTGACCAAGTGTTTCAACAGAAACCAATGGAAGAACGTTATTCGTTTATGGCAAGAAGCCATCAAGCTGTCTGAGAAGGTCTTGAATGAAGTAGATGAAGAAACTTCAGAAGAGGCTCCTAAGAAGAAGAGAAGACTCAATGTTCATGATAAGAAATTGCTATCAGAGAAATGGAATGAATTTAGAGATATGGTTAAACAATTTGAAGTTCAATCATCTTCACTCGAAAACTCATTTGTCTTTAACTTCGTTGAAGGTTCTTTAGTCAAAGCTGTCAGAAACGGTGACTGGTTGTTATTGGATGAAATTAATTTAGCATCTCCAGATACATTGGAAAGCATTTCAGATCTTTTATCAGATACATCAGGCCAAAGAAGTATTTTACTATCTGAAAAGGGTGAAGTTGAATCAATCCAGGCTCATAAAGACTTCAGAATCTTTGCATGTATGAACCCTGCCACAGATGTTGGTAAACGTGATTTACCATTAAGTATCAGATCAAGATTCACAGAAATTTATGTCCATTCACCAGATAATGATATTGCTGATTTGTTGTCAATCATTGATAAGTATATTTCTCGCTACGCTTTAAACGATGAATGGGTAGGAAATGATGTTGCTCAGCTATATTTGGAAGCCAAAAGACTTGCTGACTCAAATCAAATTGTTGATGGTGCCAATCAAAAGCCTCATTTCAGTATTCGTACATTGACAAGAACTTTGCTATACGTCTGTGATATTGTCTCTATTTATGGTCTACGTCGTTCGTTGTATGAAGGTTTCTGTATGTCATTCTTGACATTGCTAGACTTGAAATCAGAAGAACTTTTGAAACCATTAATTGAAAAATACACTATACATAGATTGAAGAATGCCAAATCGGTCATTAGTCAGATCCCACCAGCTCCGTCTACTGAACAAGGTTCCTTTGTTCAATTCAAGCATTATTGGATGAGACAAGGTAAAGCTGAAGTCATTGATCAACCTCATTATATAATCACACCATTTGTTGAAAAAAACATGTTAAACTTGGTGAGAGCTACCTCAGGAAGAAAATTCCCAATCTTGGTTCAAGGTCCAACATCTAGTGGTAAAACCAGTATGATTAAATACTTAGCTGACATCACCGGCCATAAGTTTGTTCGTATCAATAATCATGAACATACAGATCTTCAAGAATATTTAGGTACTTATGTGTCTGATGAGAGTGGTAAACTTGCATTCAAAGAAGGTGTGCTGGTTGAGGCCTTACGTAATGGTCACTGGTTAGTTCTGGATGAATTAAATTTGGCCCCAACAGATGTTCTTGAAGCTTTAAATCGTTTACTTGATGATAACAGGGAGTTGTTTATACCCGAAACACAAGAGGTTGTTCGCCCACATCCTGACTTTATGCTATTTGCTACACAGAATCCTCCTGGGTTATATGGTGGTCGTAAAGTTTTGTCAAGAGCTTTCCGTAATAGATTTTTGGAGTTGCATTTTGATGATATACCACAAGACGAATTGGAGGTAATTTTGAGAGATAGATGCCAAATTGCTCCATCATATGCCAAAAGAATTGTTGAAGTTTATAGACAATTATCTGTTCAGCGTCAATCCTCACGTCTTTTCGAACAAAAGAACAGTTTTGCTACTTTACGTGATTTGTTCAGATGGGCTTTGAGAGAAGCTGTTGGATATGAGCAACTTGCTGCAAATGGTTACATGTTACTAGCTGAAAGAGTCAGAAAACCAGAGGAGAAGAAAGTTGTTCAGGAAGTGCTAGAAAAAGTCATGAAGGTCAAGCTAGACATGAACCAATATTATGGATCTCTTGAGAAACAAGAGCTTATTGACACCCCATCCCAAGTGGTCTGGACTAAAGCTATTCGTCGTTTGGCTGTTTTGATTTCTACCGCTTTGCAGAACAACGAACCGGTTCTTCTGGTTGGGGAGACTGGTTGTGGTAAAACCACAGTCTGTCAGCTTCTGGCTCAGTTCAATAATAAGGATCTTATAACAGTCAATGCTCATCAAAATACAGAGACTGGTGATTTACTAGGTGCTCAAAGACCGGTTCGTAATAAATCTGAACTTCAGTCTAATGTGGTTTCAAAAATTACAGAAGCCTTGCAGCTATTAAATTTGGAATCAGACAGTACAAACCTCAAAGAACTGATTGAATTTTATGATGCACAAGATTTGACCGAATTACCTGAAGATCTTAAAAATGACATCAAAACGGAAAGAAGTAACCTAAATGTTTTGTTTGAATGGACTGATGGTCCTTTAATTCAAGCATTGATTGGTGGTAATTATTTCCTATTGGATGAAATCTCATTAGCTGATGACTCAGTTTTGGAAAGACTGAATAGTGTTTTAGAACCTGAGAGAAGCTTACTGCTCGCTGAAAAAGGTACCGATGATAGTTCCATAACAGCTTCAGATGGTTTCCAGTTCCTTGCCACCATGAACCCAGGTGGTGATTATGGTAAGAAGGAACTATCTCCAGCTTTGAGAAATCGTTTCACTGAAATTTGGGTGCCATCAATGGAAGATTTCAACGATGTGAAAACAATTGTCGAGAGCAAACTGAAGGAAGATGTCAAATATTTGGCTGATAGTATTGTCAAATTTTCAGAAAGCTTTGGTATGAGATTAGGTGGTGGTAATATCTCGAGTGGTGTGATCTCTCTGCGTGACATCTTAGCTTGGGTTCAGTTTGTCAATAGCACATACTCAACCGGTATCCCTGTTAATGCTTCATTACTCCATGGTGCGTGCTTGGTTTTCATTGATGCTTTGGGTACAAATAATACTGCTTACTTGGCTGAGTCGGAGGAGAAGCTTTCTGAAATGAAATTGGAATGTGTTAATGAATTATCCAAGATTACAGGAGATGATCTCACCAAATACTACAAGCAAGATGTCCAAATCTCACTGGATGAAAGATCTTTAGATGCTGGTGGTTTCAAAATCGGTAGAGATCCTGAAACATCAAAAGATGAACTTTTCAGCTTTGAAGCTCCAACAACAGCTGCGAATACCATGCGTGTTGTGAGGGCAATGCAAGTGAATAAACCGATTTTGCTAGAAGGAAGTCCAGGTGTTGGTAAAACAAGTTTGGTTTCTGCATTGGCTAAAGCTACAGGTAATGTTTTGACTCGTATTAATCTTTCAGAACAGACTGATTTGGTGGATTTGTTTGGTTCTGATGCCCCTGCTGAAGGTGGTAAAACTGGTGAATTTGTTTGGCGTGATGCCCCTTTCTTAAGAGCCATGCAAAAAGGTGAATGGGTGTTATTAGACGAAATGAATTTAGCTTCCCAATCTGTTTTAGAGGGACTTAACGCCTGTTTAGATCATCGTGGTGAAGCTTACATTCCAGAACTTGATCGTTCATTTGCTCGTCATCCAAATTTTATCGTTTTTGCTGCTCAAAATCCACAGTATCAAGGTGGTGGGAGAAAAGGTTTACCAAAATCATTTGTGAATAGATTTACTGTTGTTTATGTCGATACATTGACAGCTGATGATTTACTTTTAATTGCTCATCACATCTATCCAGGGATCAGTCCAGAGATTTGTGCTAAGATGATCAAGACAATGTCAAGACTGGACAATGAAATTTGCATTAACAAATCCTGGGGTATGAGTGGTGGCCCATGGGAATTTAATTTGCGTGATACATTGAGATGGCTAGAGTTGTACAATGCAAAATATCTGCCTTCCAATCTTTCCCCAAGTGACTTCCTAGATATCATTGTCACTCAAAGATTCCGTACAGAGCAAGATAGAGAAAAAGCAAAAGCTCTGGTATCAGAAATTTTCGAAAATTCGTCATCGAAAGACAGCTTTTTCTCGATCAATGAGAGCTATTTCCAAGCTAACAAGGTTCTAATGACTAGGGGCGAATTGGTTCAAGATACAGTTTATCCAAAGCTAAATCATCTGCAATCAAATACTGGTGTTGTTGAGTCTTCGTTGTTGGCTCTTCAAAACAACTGGCCGTTGATTTTAGTTGGCCCTTCATCCTCTGGTAAAACTGATCTTGTTCGTTATTTGGCTACGATATCAAGTGCTAGAGTTGTGGAGTTTTCGATGAACAGTGATATAGATAGTATGGATATTTTAGGTGGTTATGAACAAGTCGACTTGACGAAGAGAGTGACACAGATTGTCGATTCTCTGATTGATACATTGAACCGTGGTTTGGCTTTTCATTTCAAGAGTTCATCTGAAATTTTAGATACTACTGTTGCCTCGCTAAGGTTCTTCCAGTTCCTTAAATCTGCTCATATTACAGTCGAAAACTTTCAAGAGTTGGTTGATCAATTCAAAAACTTCACCGCATTGGTTAATGACAATGATTTGATCAATAAACTAGGTGAAGAAATTCAAAAGTTGGATCACCAGTTGAAGCAAGAGTCCAGTGTGACATTTGAATGGTTCGATGGGCTTTTGGTGAAAGCAGTTGAAAGAGGTGACTGGTTGATCTTAGATAATGCAAATCTGTGCAGCCCTTCAGTATTGGATAGATTGAATTCTTTACTCGAAATTAACGGTTCATTAATTATGAATGAGTGCAGTATGGCAGATGGTCAGGCTAGAGTTTTGAAACCTCATCCAAACTTCAGATTGTTTTTGACAATGGATCCAAAATTTGGTGAATTATCTAGAGCAATGAGAAATAGAGGTGTTGAGATCTTCCTTGAAAAATTAGAAAAAAGATCGACCTCCTTTGATAAGCTTACTTTGGGCTTAACTGCTAAAAAACATTCAGGAAGCTTAGAATTATCCGAGCTCTCATTGAAAGATGAAAAATCTGCTACACCAATACAGAAATTTATCGAGCCAGTTGATTCATATGCTAGAAATCTGTCATTGGTCATAGATACAATCGTTACTGCTGGTTACGATAAAAATATGTTTCATCATTTGTTGTCTATTCTACCCTTCTTGAACCAATTGAAGGTCATAGATTTTGTTCAAACCATCGAACTGTCATCCGAATCAAATCAAAAGGTTAGTCAAGTCTACCAAAATATTGCTGGTTTCATTGACTATGTCACTCAATTGGGTATTACCAGATCAGTTATTTCCCATTTCGAAAATTGTGAGAACGTCGTTAATTCATTGATAAATCATGATTCAAATTTTGCTGTCAATCAAACGTTGAATCCTTCATGGAATTCATATATTCTTCCAAGGCTAAGCGATAATGGGGAATTTTCTATTACTGAGACGACCTGTTTGATTCAAGTTCTTTATGATCTTATGGAAAGTTTTAAGTATTTGCAAGTGACTGAAGTCAAAGGTCTGAATGGTAAAATCAATGAACTTTCTTATGTTGAACAAGGTGCTGCTTTAGCAAACGGGAGAAATCTGAAGAATTCGCCACGAGTGAACATATATTTGTTGTTAAAAGAGTTACATGATTTTGCACTCAACACAGTGAAAGCTCAATCGGCCGAAGCTATTTTCAAACAGTTACCTGTGTACCAGTCATTGCTCGATTTGACGAGTGTCTGGTTCTCTATTTGGAGTATTTCAGGAAGCAAAAACGATGCAAAACTGAAGGTTTACCATTCAATGATTGAGCAGTGGATTGAAAAAAGCTCTGGTATTGCAGGCAATGAATCACTTCAAAAGGTGATGAAATCTTTTGGATCCGCTTTGAAATCTGATCGTGGTCAGTTTATGTCTGCCATATGGGAAAACTTTAGAGGTCTATATCCCCAATCCGAGCAAGCTTGGATTGAAAATGATGAACTTGTAAAATTGGCTTCACAATTTGATGAGGTTTCTCATGAACAATATTCCGAGTCTTATGACATCATATTCTCATTGAAGGAAACTATGTTGAATATCAACCAAGTTATTGTCAAAGGTCAGCATTCTGATCTGTTTGATGCTTTCAAGTTATTAGAAAAGGGTATTGTTGATTTGAAAGAAGTATCTAGCAACTTTTTAAAGAAGAGAGCTCATAATTTCGAGGAAAGCTTCCATTTGTTATTCAACTTGGTTGTTTCAAGTGATGCTATCAAGGAGGAAGAAATAATTGCTATAGCACATCATGCCAATATTCCAACATCTGCACTTTTGGAGAACTCTAACGCTGACATTTATCCTACGGTCTTTAATACTCTATGGACTAAAACCAGCGAAGGGTACGTGTCTCATGTCTCATCATTATTCACCAACAAGTTCTTGCAGCATGTTTTCATTAACTCGAAAAATTACCTTGAGTTCTCTGGTGACCAGTTGAACCAGACCATTGAGGATTCAGTTCAATTCACGACTGCTTTGATTAAAAACTCTAAGCAAGTTACAAGAAACGTGGTCGATGAACATGTCTCAACTATCTTGAATTGGTATCAAAAAATAGCAAGAATTGGTGTAACAGACAATTCGTTAGTTGTATGGAACGGTGAATCATTCGGGTATTCAGAACTGGAGATGCTAACTGCTCAAATCTCCAAATTTCCAAAAAGTACTTTCACCACGATCAATGATCAATTTTTTGTCCCTGCATTGAAGTATGTGGCAGAAGGTGCAAACACTGAAGATATTGGTAAAGCTTGGGTTTTGTTTTCTATAGGGTTGATCCAGTTATACGTGCCTGATTCAGCTAATGATCCCGCTATTGAGGATCACATATTATTTGAACAGTATGGGAAAAGGAAGGCTTTGTTCGAGTCCATCACCCAGAATGTCAGAAAGATAAGATCGGTGTATTTTGGTGATGATGAAATTCTGGTCGAGCATCATTTACCCGAGGTTCAAGATGCGGATAAACCATCTAAACCAAGGGTTCATCGTTCAAAGATACCCATTGATAATTTGTTTGAAGAATGGAAGACATTCATGAGCTCTACTCTCGACAATGATGCACTGGCGAGATTTATTTCATCAATGGAAAACTCAGAGCTTGATAAGCTTTCAAGCGAATTGAATCTATTCCAACAAAGTTCTTCGAATTTCATTGAAAGACTTGGTAAACAATTTGGTCACTTTTCTGATGTTAATGATATTTTCAAAGGATACATCTATGGTATTAAATTGGGGTTTGATCTGATTTTAGAGTCCAAGAAGAAGGAGATTGTTAAGTACAAACTAGATCCTTTATGGTTCATCAGCTTCCAAAATTTGGCAAATACAAAACTATCAGAAGAGGGTCTTTCAGTCATGAAAGAATTCTGCAGAAACCTTGATGTCGATAACACGTTTGCGGAGCAAATAATGCACTTTGCCTTGAAACTTTCATCACTCAATGAGACACCAAATCAGTATGTGTTGGAAGAAGTGTTCCAAACCGTTTACTACAGATGGTCTTTAAGAAGAACCCGCCAAGAAAAACAAGATGCTATCGAAGGAAGTGTTTTCAGATACAAGGGAGAAGAAGATGAAGATGAAGAATTCAAACGCATGTTCCCAGATTACGAAGAATATGTCGAAACAGAGAGTGACAACAAGAAACACTTAGATTCTTCTCGCTTAGATGATCAATATGTTGCTTTATCTAAAACTTATATTGATGTGTTTTCAAAGGACAAAAGATACGCTTTGAAAGAATTGTTGGTTTCTGGTGGAGAAATCTCAAAGAAATTGATAGCACGCTTCGACGAATTTGACAATGGAAAGATTGATTCAACAACTTTGGGTGCAGTCATCAATGACCTTTTCAAATCACTTGATTCCGCTACAATCACACCTGATGGTAAAGACATTGACTTCTATTTCGGTTATAGCCCACCTGAGCTCAGAAGATCAATCAAAGTTGTGGAAAAGTTACAAAGATCTGTTCATGGACTTTTACAACAGTGGCCGGAACATGCAACTCTTCAAACCCTGTTGAGAATTTCTCAAGAGTATCTTGCATTTTCTGTGAAAACACCTATTGCTAGATTAATTCAAAAGATTGAACAAATTTACACTTTCATTGTGGAATGGGAGAAATATGCTTCGGTCAAGGTATCTTTGAATGCACATCGTGATGATTTTACTGGTCTTATTGTGTCATGGAGACGTATGGAACTTTCATGCTGGAAGTCATTATTCGTCAACGAAGAATTGGCTAGTCAAAAGTCTATTGGTGCTCTATGGTTTAATTTGTATGAAAGTTTGATACTGCCATCATATAGTGGTTCGGAAATTGATGTCGGCCAGATTGTGTTACTTTTGAATACTTTCATGAGTAAATGTACCTTCGGACAATATGCCTTACGTTTGGACATGTTGAAAGCTGTTAAAGAGCATTTGTGTTTGATATCATCAGATGAACTGCTGTTGAATATGATGAAGAATCTAATCAAATTCTACGATCAGTTTAGCGGTTCAGTAAGTGAACATTTGGCCAAAGGTAAAAAATCACTAGTCAAAGACGTTGAAGAAGTTATTTTGTTAGCAAGCTGGAAAGATGTCAATATCGATGCATTGAAACAAAGTGCTCGTCGCTCCCATCAAAGTCTGTATAAAGTGGTTCGCAAATACCGTACACTATTGGCTGGTGAGGTATCATCGTTGATTGAACAAGGTGTTCCAATTTCCCAAAAAGTCTCGGTCAACAAAGATTCCTTGAAACAAGTTACTTCACAAGAGATCCCAATAACAGAAGAATACAAGTCTGTTGAAGGGTGGGAAAGTAGACCTAATCATATCAAGGACAGTTCAATGGCTCAAAAGAATATGACAGTCTATACATCCCGTGTTGAGAATCAAAACTATCCACTATTATACGAGTTTGCTTCAGGATTGATCGCAGAAATGGATAGATTACGTGATGAAACTCCAAAGACATACAGTGAGGAAAACAAGAAATCAATTGCTGCACTAAAGACCCAAAAGAGAAAGCTCTTGAGTGATTCAATTAAAGAGTTGAGAAGAATTGGGCTGAAGTCTCGTATAAGAGAGGATATCCACAAACTCCAGACTACCGCCAATCAGGTCTTAGCAAGTTCAAAGTCTTTTGAAGGCACTGTTTTAAAGGATACTGATGATTACTTTTTCAGAATTGTTGATATTTTACCAAGATTGAGAGCGTCTATTGCTTCTGTTGCTGAAGATGTGCCTTTAGCTGCAGCTGAAAATGGTATGGCCATTATCGAGAATTTGGTTTATTATTTGATCAATGATAAAAAAGATATTGGTAAAGTCGCACATTCTCACCAAAAACTACTTGCTGAGTATGCCAAAATTGAAAAAATATCAACAGACTCTTCAAGATTTATAAGCTCTGATAGCACACAACTGTCGTTGATCAAGTTTAAGAAGATCAATCAATGGCTTCCAGAGTTATTGGATTATTCTTCGGATCTAGCAGCATCATCAGCTAAAATGTTGAACACATCAATAGATCTGTCATTGTTTTCTAACTTCAAAGCGGTGGTGGCTAAGTTCAATATTGTGATTGAGTCCAATTTGGCTTTCTCTGATATTGTGGTTCAAGGCCTTGTTGAATTCCAAAATTCATTGAGTATATTTGTTGCCAGCTTAGAAAATTGGAAAACTGATAATATTAAATTCTCTTTTGTTGCTGAAGCTGTTATCGAATGGCTTAACTCTTTGACAGATTCTGAAGTGGTTCCCTCAAAAAACAAGTCTTCTTCTGTCGTTGAGATTGAACAATCATTGAGATCACTATCTTCAAAAGTCTTGGTTGTTTTCCAAAAGGTTACTCAATCACTTTCCCCAGAAGAAATTACATCTGAAAATGACAAATGGTTTACTCAAGTACGTTCTCATATGGCTGCGTTACTAAGAGCTTTACATCAAGACAGTATTTACTCAACGTTACACCAATCCATTGAGTTGGTTTCTTCGACAGTGTTTGATAGCGAAGAGTCTGCTCAAATCAGATCTTTGTTCGCTTTCACGACTCCATTCATCAAAAATTATATGAATCTTTTGGTCACTGTGCTTAATATTGCTAAAGATGGCTATATTGATGTCAGTCGTACAACATTTGTTTTGAGTAATGCATTGCACAATTTGGCTAAGAATGGCTTCTGCTCGCCTGAAGCTCCTTCCGAATCCAAAGAAGATGACAATCTACAAGATGGTACCGGTTTAGGTGATGGTGAAGGTGCACAGAATAATTCTAATGATGTTGAAGATGATGAAGATTTGACTGAAAATGCACAAGAGCCTAACAAAGAAGAAAAAGATAAAGATGATGAGGATGAAAATCAGGATGCTGTTGATATCGAAGGTGACATGGCTGGTGATTTGGAAAATGCTTCAGACCAAGATCAAGATGAAGATGAAGATAAAGAAGATGACGAAGACAAGGAGGAACTTGATGAGGAGATTGATGATTTAGATGATCTGGATCCAAATGCTGTCGATGACAAGATGTGGGATGAGGAAGCCCAAGAAGACAGTAAAGAAAAAGAATCCGAAACCATGCCAGAGAATTCCACCGCGGACGATATGAAGGCAAACGAAGATGAAGATGATAAAGGTGAATCTAAAGAAGATGATAAGGCTTCCAAAGAACAAGATGATGACGACAAAGCTGAAAACGATGATAACGCTGAAGAAGAAGAAGATGTCGGTGAGCAAGAAGATGATGTTAAAAATGAAGAAAAGGAAGATTTAGAACAAAATGTTCCTGAAAGTGAAGCACTAGATTTGCCTGATGATATCAACCTTGACTCTGGTGAAGAAGAAGAAGAAGATGATGATAAGCCAGATGAAGGGGATGACGGCATGGATGATGGTTTAGATGATAAAATGGATCTTGACGATGAGGAAACCAAGAACGATGATAAAGGAGACGAGGAGGAAGAAGAAGAAAAGGCTGACGAAGAGGAGGAAAATGAGAATGAAGAAGGTGATGATCAAGAGCATGATAAAGAAGTTGGTGCCGAGAATGATGAAGATGGAGACCAAGAAGAACCAGCTGAAGATGAAGAAACATTAGAAGCTGGTGAAAAATCAGATAATGAAGATGAGGAGGATCTCAAAGATAACAAACATGAACAAGAAGATGATCAACCTGAAGGTGAAGAAGATGGTGATCGTATGGAAGGCATTGAAAGCGGTGAAACCGGTGACAATAACAATGATGATATCGATAAAGAGACTGCAGTTGAAGAAAAATCTGGTGAACAAGGTGATGGTGCACAAACTCAAGCCGATGAAGAACAAGAAGATGTTGGTGCTTCAGGATCAGCTATGAATCAACAACAAGAAGAAGCTGATAATGATGGTGCAAATGATGACGCTCGTGATAATGCACGTGAATCTTTACAACAATTGGGTGATTCATTAAAAGAATTTCATCGTCGTCACCAGGAAATTAAAGAAGCATCTGAAAAAGATGAAACTGCAGATCAATCAGCCAATGAACGCCCTGATGAATTTGAACATGTTGATGGTGAAAACACTGAGGAGACTACACAGGCTTTAGGTGCTGCCAATAAAGATCAAATTTCTTCAATTGATGAAGATAAGGCTATTGATGATGATGAGGAAGAAGATTCAGAAATCAAAAAAGAGGATCAAGATGTCAATATGGATCAAGGTGAAGAAGCAGATAAAGATGCTGAAGAAGTTGAACATCAAGATGAAAATGCTGATGAGTTCAATGGTAAGACTAAAGGTGGATTTATTGGAGAAAGAAAAACTGAAACTGTTGATGATGAAGATTTTATGAATGCTGAACAAATTGAAGATGATTCTGATCAAGATATGGATATGTCATTATTGAAACCAGAAGTAATTGCGGAAGATGAAGACTATAGAGATATTGAAGAAGCACGTGAATTATGGAGAAAGAGTGATTTAGAAACTCAAGAGTTATCAGCAAGTCTTTGTGAACAATTACGTTTAATTTTAGAGCCAACATTAAGTACTAAATTGAAAGGTGATTATAAGACTGGTAAAAGATTAAACATGAAAAGAATCATTCCATACATTGCAAGTGAATTCCGTAAGGATAAGATTTGGTTAAGACGTACTAAACCAAGTAAACGTCAATATCAAATTATGATTGCAGTTGATGATTCTAAATCCATGTCTGAAAGTAAATCTGTTGATTTAGCATTCCAAAGTATTTGCTTGGTGTCAAAAGCTTTAACTCAATTAGAATCTGGTGGATTATCTATTGTTAAGTTTGGTGAAAATACTAAAGTTGTTCATCCGTTTGATAAACAATTTAGTCCAGATACAGGTGCAAAGATTTTCCAAAAATTTGACTTCCAACAAACTAGAACTGATATTAAAAGTCTAGTTCATGAATCTATTGATATTTTCAACAGTGCAAAGACTTCTGGTAATAGTGATTTATGGCAATTGCAAATCATTATATCAGATGGTGTTTGTGAAGATCATGATACTGTTCAAAGATTAGTTCGTCGTGCTAGAGAAGAAAGAATCATGCTTGTTTTCGTTATAATTGATGGTATTAATTCAAGTGAATCTATTATGGATATGAGTCAAGTTTCATATGTACCAGATTCTAATGGTAATATGGTTTTGAAAGTTGATAAATATTTGGATTCATTCCCATTTGAGTTTTATGTTGTTGTTCATGATATCACAGACTTACCAAAGATGTTGTCGTTGATCCTGCGCCAATACTTCTCCGAGCTTGCCTCAAATTGATTTGTACTGTGTGATTGTTGTTATATTGTATATTATTGTAAATTAGAGATATTTGTATGTTTTAATTGGAAGTGTAAAGATTCGATCAAATTGAGAAACAATATTTGAGAGCTTTTTGTGATTTTCATATATATAGATTTGAACAGTCTAATTACAGCGGCTCGACCAAGAAACACACCATATCTTCATTCAAGAAGCCATAGATACCTTTATCATTCATCATGGAGGATGGCAATATTGAGCTGTTTTTACTCAAGAACAGGGAGCAAGTGGTTGATAATTCTTTAGTCGAGTTTACAAAGGATTTGCATGATGTACAATTCAATAACATCTTTCAAGGTATTGATGGGGACTTTGATATTGAATCAGCTTTACGCCATAGCAATGAGTTTATCTATACATATTTGATGATTGTTCAAACTAAGTTGGGTGAAGTTTGTGTTTCAATTGGAGACGAGGAAATCCCAGAATCAAGTGCCTTCTACAAGTTGTTGCTTACTTGTCCTTATAATTTCCACGACAAGGACTATAAAACCAAAAAAGTGGTGGCTCATAGAACCTCAAGCTTTAAAGACAAAGAAACTAGCAAAGAAACCGCTGGACTGACACAAGATCCGCTTATGGGCGTTTTCAGAGGTAAAGGTTCCAATGCAGAATTAGAGGAATTTGTTATGTATTTGAAGCGAAATATATCCAATTTCGAACGGCAAGCTAATTCAGTGTTGGATCAAGACGCTAATGTTGAAGGCACATTAAAGGTCATTCGAGGAGCTATAAGAGACTTGTTGAGAATATACACAGAACCCCAGATGGATGCTTTTTCCACAATTCATGAGTCGGCTTTGGAGAATAAAATTGAAGAAAGTGTGGTAAACAGTATTATAAAACTTTATAATCTCATTAACCAATTGGATCATGGTAGGTCCATTAAAACAAAATTCCAATTCCAACTAAATTATAGGTTTCCAGTGCCTCATAGGGATGAGTTGCATTTGTTAAAGCCCGACATATTGATTAGTCTTCATGATTTTCCAGAAACTCCTCTCATCACGATAGAGTTAAAAAGGCCACCTCTTTCACTAATACAGTCAAATCAGAATACTCGTCAAATTATTAAACAAGCAATAAAGCAAAGTTATGCAATTGGTGCTGATTACGCAATTATATCAGATGGGTTCACGTACACCATCATTGGTGTTCCAAAACGTAAATTGGATCATGATGTTATCAAAGGACTGGATGGCCAAACAAATCTAGCTACAAATTTGATAATTATAACTCTTTCATCTGGTGATCTTTATGCTGGCTTTCTAAACAAAAACAATGATTATAAGCTTCAGAACCGATTATTAGGAGGTAAGATGACACCAGGAGTACTTACCTTATCCGCATTGTTAGAAAATCAAAAGCGGTTTGACCTGAGTCAGATTAGAGATCAGGATATAGGGTCATTGATTGATTTGATGATCATTAAACCTAATGATGATTCCGATGTGAGCCCTACGCACATTGGTTCTGGCTCAGCAACAGGCTCTGACTTTGAAGTCGATTCTCGACCTTCCACCAAATCAAGACCTGGATCAAAGGACTCAAGTAAAGAAACAACAGCAGGATCTGCTCGTGGAGCTATGAAAACTATCTCTGAATCGAAACAGAGAAAACACGCCATTAATTCAACTATGCATGATAATTATGATAATGAGGATATGGGTGATTGTGAGCAGAGAAAAGATGTTTATGCTTCCTTCCAAGAGGAGATAACTATGAAGTTTCAAAAGCCAGGTTATTTTGGGACGTTTTTCACTAATACAATCAAAAAAGGATATCTATCCATCGCCTGTACCGTGAAGTGTTGCAATATTATAAGAATGATCCAGGAAGGTGCATTGGATGCGGAGGAATATCTAGAGAAATTGGAAAACTTTGATCCAGAAACCGTTTTTGTTTTTAAATGCACAAAAGATAGTGCATTTGGAACTAAGTGTCATTTAAATGAGAAAAAAGTCTATGAAAAGATTGAAGAGTTTAACAAGAGTCAGAGGTTGAAAAATGAGGAGGAGATTCATTCACCAAAATTGATTCTCGACTCTTACTCTTCCATCTACAAAAACGTATTAATTTTAGAAAAACTTGATGGTGTTGCACCAAAGTTTATTGCTAAGCTGGAGAAGGAGAGATTCAAAAAATTGAGTAAAATTCAGATGGACTTTTTACATTATAATGTCGGTATACTTCATCATGACCTTCATGAACAAAACGTTCTTGTAAACGAGTTTCGTGAACGGGTGCAAATCATGGATTTTCAAACGTGTGGTTTTATTGATCCTGAACGTGTGTTAAGTGAAAGTGATTACTTGGAAATTGAGGATGAGACTGAGATGTTATTGGCACTGTTTGATGAGCCTTTATACTATAGAGGGTGAATTACAAGTTTAATTTTAAAAAGCTAATAAGATATCTTTACTGTTTATACAAAACCCGTAGAAATATGACAGTACAGATTACATAATCCAATGTACTCAAAAATCTGAGAAGTTTCTTTTGTACTTATTTAGGCTAATTTTGCTATAAAGAATTACAACTTAAGCTATAAACACTTGAAGGCTACTCATATGGGGAATTTGGTATTTGATAGCCCAAAATGTTAAAATCTGTTGCTAAAAATGGGAACAAATATCTCAATAACGTACTGAGGATGGTTTCTAAGGAAAATTTTAACAATACAAATGCTACATTGGAGAATCAAAATATAGACAGTAATACTACATCACGTCGTCCACATTTTTATTATCAACCATCTACATCATCAAGTACAACTCCATCAAACATTAATTCGATAAAGAAAAAATCGAGCCCGGATCATTTTAAGTTCCAATATACATTTGCTAGTTATGTACATCATGGAGGATCTTCAAAACCTTTGGTTAGTTCATTAATGGATCTTACAGATTCTTCAAATAATTTATCATTATTACCGAGAAGAAGACTTTATGGGAATCCTATTGAAACTTTATCAATTAAAAATGGTGATGATGCAATGATTTTATCACCAAATTTGATTGGAGTTGCAGATGGAGTTAGTGGATGGAGTGGAGCACATGCAAATTCAGGATTATTTGCAAGATCATTTTTAGAAAATATTAGTAGGAATTTTTCTGAACTTTCACATGATAATGCATTAAATTTACAAAATATTAAAGAAAAAAATTTATCAGATTCTTTAGATTATGCTTATCGTGATAGTTTACAAATTATGAAATCTGAGGAATTTAATGGATCATCAACATTATTAATTGGTATGATTATTGATAAGAATTTAAAAATTATAAACATTGGAGATTCAAAAATTTTCGTTATAAGAAATAATGAGATTGTTATTAGTAATAAAGAACAATATATTTCAAATTTTAGTCCACAACAAGTTGGTACACCGGCAAAAGTTGATAAATTACCTTCTGAAGTTGTTGAATTTCAAGATTTCCCCTTGGAGGAGAATGATTTAATTCTTGTTTGTTCAGATGGTGTCACAGATAATTTATACAGTGATGAAATATTGGAGATTATTAATGGGAAAATCAATGCTGATAAGTCTAATTTACAAGAAGTTTCAAACACGTTGCTTTATAAGACTAAAAGTATAGCATATGATAGTTATTGTGTTTGTCCATATGTGGAGAAAGTTAATGAATTGAGTAATCAATTTATAACTGGTGGGAAATTGGATGATATTTCCATTTGTATTTCAAAAGTTCAATTGAACAATTAATCAAACAACATATATTTTCGGGTTTTAAGGGAGTTTTGCAGAAAGGTAATATTTAATATATAGCATATGGGTTGTTTATAGGTAATTTAATTAATAATATGGGCATTTGTTTAGTTATTGTAGAAGTTTAAGAATTCGCGGAAGTAATTTATTTACGAAATTTGGAAATTTAGTTTATTGAGATGAATATGTCAACTTGATAAGAGAAATAGACTTTTGTTATATTGAAGATTTAAAGGATTGAAAATGTCAGGATTGGAGAGTATGTGATGTGAATTGAAGAGTTAAGAGTCTGTTGTAACTAATCATATGATCAAAGAATCACTATTCCAGCTTAAAGTAAGCGCAATCTCCATAAAGTGGTTGAATAGATAAAGAGCTAACAAATTGACTAGTTCACAGCTAAACAGTTGAATAGACAGGCCGGTAAGGCCGGTAAGGAGGAGACTACTGAGAAGAACAAAGTGAAGAAGGTGAGTTTGGATTTGTCTTTCTCAGTGATGTTGTAATTTGCCATACTAACGGGGCTTTTAGGCCATGACACAAGGGAATGAAGATATTGCTAGATTATATGCACAAAATGCGATCCGCAAGGCCAATGAACGATTGAATTTGTTGAGACTAGCATCTAGAATAGATGCTGTTGCCTCAAGAGTGCAAACAGCAGTGACAATGAGACAAGTTACAGGTAATATGACCAATGTTATTAAAGGGATGGATAAAGCACTACAAACGATGAATCTTGAGCATATTTCATTAGTGATGGAGAAGTTTGAACAACAGTTTGAAGACTTGGATGCCACGACGGAGTACTATGAAGGAGCTACAAACAATGCTACCGCATTGAGTACACCACAGGATGAAGTTGATTTGTTGATGAACAAGGTTGCTGATGAAGCAGGTCTTGAGATGAAGCAGAACTTGCCTGGCGCAGCACAACAAGAGCCTGTGAAGCCTGTGGGGACCAAGGTCTCCGAGGACAAGGAGGATAAGCTCACAGAGAGACTCAGGGCACTAAGATCGTAGGGTTTTCAGTTGTAAATTATAAATATAATCTCATGATGAGTATACTGCTTAGTCAGCCGAAGTGCGTAGCTTATGTAATCGTGATCCCAATTCTCTCAACAAAGGCATGAATAAATTGGAACCCAAAAGTACAATTTAAATAATTCTCGAGTTTGCAACCTCTGAACTTGCTTGCAAAGGGATACAGCCAAAGCTCGTGTTTGCAGTGATGAGCGATCTGGGAATAGCCGACGGGGAGTACGAGCTGGACTTGTCAGAAGTCCTAAAGAGGCAGTTGTCGAGTGGGCAAGAGCAAAGAAGCAGGACTCCAGCGAATACAAATGATGAGATATTCAGCATAAGGTGTAAGTGGTATTTTGGCGGGGGTTTTTTAGTGGGAAACACACACTGACAACTGAAAGACGGCTTTAGGCCAGATTCTATAGACGATACAAGAGCTTCAGAGCTCGTTAGAGACGAACAAGTGTCTGCAAAGACTGGAGGTTCGTTCCAGCTCAGGTCACAATCTACAGAGGTATGTCTGGTGCTTTAACTCAGGAGATGAAAGGATACTAACATGAATTTTCCTCACAGCATGACCATGGAATCATCTTTGACGGTATAGCACAGCGTCCAGGTGATTTAGAGTGTGTATTGGTGTTCAATCCTCATACAAGAAGCTTTGAGATGCAAAAGTTGGATTTCCAACTGCGAACAAATTCATACAAGAACAACAAGAATAATAGACCATTGGGACCACCTCAGACCAGTGTTCCAGTTAAAAAATTGCCAGAACCACACTTGGAGCCAAGATCGTCTAGTTCTACACCTCAATTGGCCTCTGCTGGGTCAAATCAGAGAAGAAGAGCACCGAGAGAACCTTCTGTTTTCCAGCCTAAACCAAGGGCTAAAACACCATTAAACAGGCCATCGGGACCTTCAGCTGTCAAGGAAAAGGATAAAGAGACCAATAGAAGCAAAAGTCCCGTTTCTGAGGATGAGATCCCACTTTCGAAACTACAATCGCCAAAGAAGGCATCGTCATTTGTCCCGAAAAGAAGCTCAACAGCATCACCATCACTTGCTACTACTCCCACAGTTTCTCCTCAAAAGAGCAAATTATCATCCAATAATAGCATCAACAATTCTTCACAAACCTCACACACAGTCCATTCAACTTCACCACTAAGTCCCGAAAAAAGACCTATATCCAAACCACAACCAGCAGTAGAGAAGATTAGGAAAATCGCCACAAGACCCCATGCTGAACCATCAAGTCGAGATTCAAGAAACACTACACCACAACCAAGAACTCAACAGCTTAAACCGGGGAACAATCAAGTTTCATCGAAAAAACCACCTTCGGCGGTACCTACACCTACAATTCAACAAGATGAGCCCTCCGATGATGAATTTGGCTCCTTAGTGGACGAACTAGAAGAGGAATTAATTAGTGATGAAGATGAAAAAATCACTGTTGAAGATGGAAGTAAATCAACAAATAATGAAACAAAATACGATTTTGGATTTAAAAATGGTTCTGGACCCATGAGTTTTAGAAGTTTAGCTGGAATGAATTCTAAAGATGAAGATGAATTAAGTAGTTCAGAAGAAGAATAAGTTTGAAAAATTTATATTTATTTTTGCTCAAAATATGTAGTCAATATTACTCTTAACGAGGAACTCCCATACCTCTACCTTGTGGAGGTGGTGCCATACCAGCATTTGGTGCACCACTTTCTTTATTTTTAATGGTTTCATCAACTGAAAGAACTAAATTAGCAGCTTCAGTAGCACTTGAAAGAGCATTGATTTTAACTAAAGAAGGTTCCCAAATAAAATCTTTAAAATTATCACCAATTGATTCAATTTGGAAATTAATACCATCCCATTTATGACCTTTAGCATGAGACATTCTTAATTTATTTAATAAATCAGTACCATCAAACCCAGCATTTTCACATAATTGTCTTGGAATAACTTCTAATGCCTTAGCAAAGGCACTTATAATTAATTGTTCTTTACCTGCAATTTGTTTAGAATGTTCTCTTAAATATTTAGAAATTTCCATCTCCACTGCACCACCACCTGCAACAACTTCATTATTTTGTACAGCTCTTTTCACAATCATAATAGCATCATGTAATGATCTTTCCACTTCTGCAATAACTTGTTCGGCACCACCTCTTAATATTAATGTACATGTTTTAGCTTCTGGACATCCTTTAAATAAATTATATCTTTCTGAACCTATTTGAACTTCTTCAAAATTTTCACATGAACCTAAATGTTCAGATTTTATATCTGTTGATGTAGATTGTATAGATCCTCCAACTGCTTGAATAACTCTATCCATATCATCCGATGCAACTCTACCTGCACAGAAAATATTTCTATCTGCAAAATATTGAGTAGCTAAATCACCAATTGGTAATTTTGATAAAACAATATTTGCACCTGTTTCTTCTATCAATTTTAATTTATTTAATATAATTTGCCATTCTGCATCAACAATTTCTTGATAATCATTAATTTTTTCCACTCTAACTTCTGCATTATCCTTTTCAGCTTTTAATTCTAATTCAACATTTA